>JASXSY010000776.1:0-305129 GCA_034509805.1 Sipha maydis | reverse complement strand
GTAGTGTTCTGGGAAAAATAATAGCTTCGCTAAAAATAAATTAATGATATATATATTAATATATGGTTATCTTAGTTGATATGTACGTTGACATCACAGAACAATTACATTCATCTATATAAATATTATATTTGTCGAAGGGTATCTTAGATATTACTTTGCTACCCCAATAAAAATGGTGGGGTAGCAATGGCTACCCCTCGCTACCCCGTAATGACGCCAATGAACGTATGTTTGTTTTGATCAAAATAATTTTTGCCAATAGAAAACTTTTACGTTTAACTAATATTTTTGGCGAAACACTTCTATGGAAACAATGATGTCGTGTTGATAATCTATGTCCAATTTTAATTGTCTTATTCTATTCACGTTTGTTAAATATTTTCATTCCTGCAAATTACATTTTTTATAACTTCTGTCCAGAGTGTATATTAATATTAATAAAAAAAAAAAAATAGAATTTTAATTTTTTTTTTCTTAAATTCTTTGAGTGTAGTTGAATGTTAAAACATTGTATTTTTTCTTTATAACAGTAAACAGCCAACATTTATAAGCCGATCCAGAGTGAAACAACTTACGAGGACACACACGTACTTACCTACTTACTCCCTCGAATACAGGTACGTCGATCCTCTTTTAAATAACAACTATAAATATAAAGGTGCCAATTAAATTTATATTTTTTGATTTCAAGTTTATTCTTTTATATTTAATCCATTGTCATTTTAAAATGTACAATAATCATCAAGTATTCTCGGTTTTGTAAATAATATGTAGGTAGTGTTGTTTTATATTTATATTTTGGCTTCTAAATAGGAAAATGTTTTTACCGTTCGGCTATTTATAAGAGTGGTGTTTTTTGATATCTTTTTATGGGTTTTTTGGAGGTAGAGTAAAATCGTAATTATGTTGAGGCTTTTTATAAGGGATATTTATTTTAATGTTTGGTATCGGTCTATTAGTTGTTTTTCAGCATTATTTTATGATTATTGTTCAATGTTTGTTTGCTTGGTTGTCGATGATTTGGTGTTGGATATATTTGTTGTCAATTATTGAAAGATTGATATTTCTTGATTTATTTTTTAGTAATTTGTAGGTAGTGTTCTGGGAAAAATAATAGCTTCGCTAAAAATAAATTAATGATATATATATTAATATATGGTTATCTTAGTTGATATGTACGTTGACATCACAGAACAATTACATTCATCTATATAAATATTATATTTGTCGAAGGGTATCTTAGATATTACTTTGCTACCCCAATAAAAATGGTGGGGTAGCAATGGCTACCCCTCGCTACCCCGTAATGACGCCAATGAACGTATGTTTGTTTTGATCAAAATAATTTTTGCCAATAGAAAACTTTTACGTTTAACTAATATTTTTGGCGAAACACTTCTATGGAAACAATGATGTCGTGTTGATAATCTATGTCCAATTTTAATTGTCTTATTCTATTCACGTTTGTTAAATATTTTCATTCCTGCAAATTACATTTTTTATAACTTCTGTCCAGAGTGTATATTAATATTAATAAAAAAAAAAAAATAGAATTTTAATTTTTTTTTTCTTAAATTCTTTGAGTGTAGTTGAATGTTAAAACATTGTATTTTTTCTTTATAACAGTAAACAGCCAACATTTATAAGCCGATCCAGAGTGAAACAACTTACGAGGACACACACGTACTTACCTACTTACTCCCTCGAATACAGGTACGTCGATCCTCTTTTAAATAACAACTATAAATATAAAGGTGCCAATTAAATTTATATTTTTTGATTTCAAGTTTATTCTTTTATATTTAATCCATTGTCATTTTAAAATGTACAATAATCATCAAGTATTCTCGGTTTTGTAAATAATATGTAGGTAGTGTTGTTTTATATTTATATTTTGGCTTCTAAATAGGAAAATGTTTTTACCGTTCGGCTATTTATAAGAGTGGTGTTTTTTGATATCTTTTTATGGGTTTTTTGGAGGTAGAGTAAAATCGTAATTATGTTGAGGCTTTTTATAAGGGATATTTATTTTAATGTTTGGTATCGGTCTATTAGTTGTTTTTCAGCATTATTTTATGATTATTGTTCAATGTTTATTTCCTTGGTTGTCGATGATTTGGTGTTGGATATATTTGTTGTCAATTATTGAAAGATTGATATTTCTTGATTTATTTTTTAGTAATTTGTAGGTAGTGTTCTGGGAAAAATAATAGCTTCGCTAAAAATAAATTAATGATATATATATTAATATATGGTTATCTTAGTTGATATGTACGTTGACATCACAGAACAATTACATTCATCTATATAAATATTATATTTGTCGAAGGGTATCTTAGATATTACTTTGCTACCCCAATAAAAATGGTGGGGTAGCAATGGCTACCCCTCGCTACCCCGTAATGACGCCAATGAACGTATGTTTGTTTTGATCAAAATAATTTTTGCCAATAGAAAACTTTTACGTTTAACTAATATTTTTGGCGAAACACTTCTATGGAAACAATGATGTCGTGTTGATAATCTATGTCCAATTTTAATTGTCTTATTCTATTCACGTTTATTAAATATTTTCATTCCTGCAAATTACATTTTTTATAACTTCTGTCCAGAGTGTATATTAATATTAATAAAAAAAAAAAAATAGAATTTTAATTTTTTTTTTCTTAAATTCTTTGAGTGTAGTTGAATGTTAAAACATTGTATTTTTTCTTTATAACAGTAAACAGCCAACATTTATAAGCCGATCCAGAGTGAAACAACTTACGAGGACACACACGTACTTACCTACTTACTCCCTCGAATACAGGTACGTCGATCCTCTTTTAAATAACAACTATAAATATAAAGGTGCCAATTAAATTTATATTTTTTGATTTCAAGTTTATTCTTTTATATTTAATCCATTGTCATTTTAAAATGTACAATAATCATCAAGTATTCTCGGTTTTGTAAATAATATGTAGGTAGTGTTGTTTTATATTTATATTTTGGCTTCTAAATAGGAAAATGTTTTTACCGTTCGGCTATTTATAAGAGTGGTGTTTTTTGATATCTTTTTATGGGTTTTTTGGAGGTAGAGTAAAATCGTAATTATGTTGAGGCTTTTTATAAGGGATATTTATTTTAATGTTTGGTATCGGTCTATTAGTTGTTTTTCAGCATTATTTAATGATTATTGTTCAATGTTTATTTCCTTGGTTGTCGATGATTTGGTGTTGGATATATTTGTTGTCAATTATTGAAAGATTGATATTTCTTGATTTATTTTTTAGTAATTTGTAGGTAGTGTTCTGGGAAAAATAATAGCTTCGCTAAAAATAAATTAATGATATATATATTAATATATGGTTATCTTAGTTGATATGTACGTTGACATCACAGAACAATTACATTCATCTATATAAATATTATATTTGTCGAAGGGTATCTTAGATATTACTTTGCTACCCCAATAAAAATGGTGGGGTAGCAATGGCTACCCCTCGCTACCCCGTAATGACGCCAATGAACGTATGTTTGTTTTGATCAAAATAATTTTTGCCAATAGAAAACTTTTACGTTTAACTAATATTTTTGGCGAAACACTTCTATGGAAACAATGATGTCGTGTTGATAATCTATGTCCAATTTTAATTGTCTTATTCTATTCACGTTTGTTAAATATTTTCATTCCTGCAAATTACATTTTTTATAACTTCTGTCCAGAGTGTATATTAATATTAATAAAAAAAAAAAAATAGAATTTTAATTTTTTTTTTCTTAAATTCTTTGAGTGTAGTTGAATGTTAAAACATTGTATTTTTTCTTTATAACAGTAAACAGCCAACATTTATAAGCCGATCCAGAGTGAAACAACTTACGAGGACACACACGTACTTACCTACTTACTCCCTCGAATACAGGTACGTCGATCCTCTTTTAAATAACAACTATAAATATAAAGGTGCCAATTAAATTTATATTTTTTGATTTCAAGTTTATTCTTTTATATTTAATCCATTGTCATTTTAAAATGTACAATAATCATCAAGTATTCTCGGTTGTGTAAATAATATGTAGGTAGTGTTGTTTTATATTTATATTTTGGCTTCTAAATAGGAAAATGTTTTTACCGTTCGGCTATTTATAAGAGTGGTGTTTTTTGATATCTTTTTATGGGTTTTTTGGAGGTAGAGTAAAATCGTAATTATGTTGAGGCTTTTTATAAGGGATATTTATTTTAATGTTTGGTATCGGTCTATTAGTTGTTTTTCAGCATTATTTTATGATTATTGTTCAATGTTTGTTTGCTTGGTTGTCGATGTTTTGGTTTGGATATATTTGTTGTCAATTATAGAAAGATTGATTTTCTTGATTGATTATTTAGTTGTTTGTAGGTAGTGTTGTTTTATATGTATATTTTTGCTTCTAAATAGGATAGTGTTTTTACCGTTCGTCTAAGGTCTAATTATTTTTTATAAGATTGTTGCTCGGTATTTGATTGCTGGATTGTCGATGTTTTGGTATTGTTCATACTCATAATTGTTGTCTATTATTAAAATTATTATTTTTTGTTTTCTTTTTCGGTTTTTTGTAGGTAGTGTTGTTTTAAATTTTGGCTTCTAAATAGGATAGTGTTTTTACCGTTCGGCTAAGGTCTAATTATTTTTTTATGATTGTTGCTTTGTATTTGTTTGCTGGATTGTCGATGTTTTGGTGTTGGTCATACTCGTATTTGTTGTCTATTATTAATAGAGTGTTATATTTTGTTTTCTTTTTCGGTTTTTTGTAGGTAGTGTTGTTTTATATTTTGGCTTCTAAATAGGATAGTGTTTTTACCGTTCGGCTAAGGTCTAATTATTTTTTTATGATTGTTGCTTGGTATTTGTTTGCTGGATTGTCGATGTTTTGGTGTTGGATATTCTCGTATTTGTTGTCTATTATTAGTAGAGTGTTATATTTTCTTTTCTTTTTCGGTTTTTTGTAGGTAGTGTTGTTTTATATTTTGGCTTCTACTTAGGATATTGTTTTTATTGTTCGTTAAGGTCTAATTATTTTTTATATGATTGTTGCTCGGTATTTGTTTGCTGGATTGTCGATGTTTTGGTGTTGGTCATACTCGTATTTGTTGTCTATTATTAATAGAGTGTTATATTTTGTTTTCTTTTTCGGTTTTTTGTAGGTAGTGTTGTTTTATATTTTGGCTTCTAAATAGGATAGTGTTTTTACCGTTCGGCTAAGGTCTAATTAATTTTTATATGATTGTTGCTCGGTATTTGTTTGCTGGATTGTCGATGTTTTGGTGTTGGTCATACTCGTATTTGTTGTCTATTATTAATAGAGTGTTATATTTTGTTTTCTTTTTCGGTTTTTTGTAGGTAGTGTTGTTTTATATTTTGGCTTCTAATTAGGATATTGTTTTTATTGTTCGTTAAGGTCTAATTATTTTTTATAAGATTGTTGCTCGGTATTTGTTTGCTGGATTGTCGATGTTTTGGTGTGGGATATTCTCGTATTTGTTGTCTATTATTAGTAGAGTGTTATATTTTGTTTTCTTTTTCGGTTTTTTGTAGGTAGTGTTGTTTTATATTTTGGCTTCTACTTAGGATATTGTTTTTATTGTTCGTTAAGGTCTAATTATTTTTTATATGATTGTTGCTCGGTATTTGTTTGCTGGATTGTCGATGTTTTGGTGTTGGTCATACTCGTATTTGTTGTCTATTATTAATAGAGTGTTATATTTTGTTTTCTTTTTCGGTTTTTTGTAGGTAGTGTTGTTTTATATTTTGGCTTCTACTTAGGATATTGTTTTTATTGTTCGTTAAGGTCTAATTATTTTTTATATGATTGTTGCTCGGTATTTGTTTGCTGGATTGTCGATGTTTTGGTGTTGGTCATACTCGTATTTGTTGTCTATTATTAATAGAGTGTTATTTTTTGTTTTCTTTTTCGGTTTTTTGTAGGTAGTGTTGTTTTAAATTTTGGCTTCTAAATAGGATAGTGTTTTTACCGTTCGGCTAAGGTCTAATTATTTTTTTATGATTGTTGCTTGGTATTTGTTTGCTGGATTGTCGATGTTTTGGTGTGGGATATTCTCGTATTTGTTGTCTATTATTAGTAGAGTGTTATATTTTGTTTTCTTTTTCGGTTTTTTGTAGGTAGTGTTGTTTTATATTTTGGCTTCTACTTAGGATATTGTTTTTATTGTTCGTTAAGGTCTAATTATTTTTTATATGATTGTTGCTCGGTATTTGTTTGCTGGATTGTCGATGTTTTGGTGTTGGTCATACTCGTATTTGTTGTCTATTATTAATAGAGTGTTATATTTTGTTTTCTTTTTCGGTTTTTTGTAGGTAGTGTTGTTTTATATTTTGGCTTCTAATTAGGATATTGTTTTTATTGTTCGTTAAGGTCTAATTATTTTTTATAAGATTGTTGCTCGGTATTTGTTTGCTGGATTGTCGATGTTTTGGTGTTGGTCATACTCGTATTTGTTGTCTATTATTAATAGAGTGTTATATTTTGTTTTCTTTTTCGGTTTTTTGTAGGTAGTGTTGTTTTATATTTTGGCTTCTACTTAGGATATTGTTTTTATTGTTCGTTAAGGTCTAATTATTTTTTATATGATTGTTGCTCGGTATTTGTTTGCTGGATTGTCGATGTTTTGGTGTTGGTCATACTCGTATTTGTTGTCTATTATTAATAGAGTGTTATATTTTGTTTTCTTTTTCGGTTTTTTGTAGGTAGTGTTGTTTTATATTTTGGCTTCTACTTAGGATATTGTTTTTATTGTTCGTTAAGGTCTAATTATTTTTTATATGATTGTTGCTCGGTATTTGTTTGCTGGATTGTCGATGTTTTGGTGTTGGTCATACTCGTATTTGTTGTCTATTATTAATAGAGTGTTATATTTTGTTTTCTTTTTCGGTTTTTTGTAGGTAGTGTTGTTTTATATTTTGGCTTCTAATTAGGATATTGTTTTTATTGTTCGTTAAGGTCTAATTATTTTTTATAAGATTGTTGCTCGGTATTTGTTTGCTGGATTGTCGATGTTTTGGTGTTGGTCATACTCGTATTTGTTGTCTATTATTAATAGAGTGTTATATTTTGTTTTCTTTTTCGGTTTTTTGTAGGTAGTGTTGTTTTATATTTTGGCTTCTAAATAGGATAGTGTTTTTACCGTTCGGCTAAGGTCTAATTAATTTTTATATGATTGTTGCTCGGTATTTGTTTGCTGGATTGTCGATGTTTTGGTGTTGGTCATACTCGTATTTGTTGTCTATTATTAATAGAGTGTTATTTTTTGTTTTCTTTTTCGGTTTTTTGTAGGTAGTGTTGTTTTAAATTTTGGCTTCTAAATAGGATAGTGTTTTTACCGTTCGGCTAAGGTCTAATTATTTTTTTATGATTGTTGCTTGGTATTTGTTTGCTGGATTGTCGATGTTTTGGTGTTGGATATTCTCGTATTTGTTGTCTATTATAAGTAGAGTGTTATATTTTGTTTTCTTTTTCGGTTTTTTGTAGGTAGTGTTGTTTTATATTTTGGCTTCTATTTAGGATATTGTTTTTATTGTTCGTTTAGGTCTAATTATTTTTTATAAGATTGTTGCTCGGTATTTGATTGCTGGATTGTCGATGTTTTGGTGTTGTTCATACTCATAATTGTTGTCTATTATTAAAAGAGTGTTATTTTTTGTTTTATTTTTCGGTTTTTTGTAGGTAGTGTTGTTTTAAATTTTGGTTTCTAAATAGGATAGTGTTTTTACCGTTCGGCTAAGGTCTAATTATTTTTTTATGATTGTTGCTTGGTATTTGTTTGCTGGATTGTCGATGTTTTGGTGTTGGATATTCTCGTATTTGTTGTCTATTATTAATAGAGTGTTATATTTTGTTTTCTTTTTCGGTTTTTTGTAGGAAGTGTTGTTTTATATTTTGGCTTCTTATTAGGATATTGTTTTTATTGTTCGTTAAGGTCTAATTATTTTTTATAAGATTGTTGCTCGGTATTTGTTTGCTGGATTGTCGATGTTTTGGTGTTGGTCATACTCGTATTTGTTGTCTATTATTAGTAGAGTGTTATATTTTGTTTTCTTTTTCGGTTTTTTGTAGGTAGGGTTGTTTTATATTTTAGCTTCTAATTAGGATATTGTTTTTATTGTTCGTTAAGGTCTAATTATTCTTTATATGATTGTTGCTCGGTATTTGTTTGCTGGATTGTCGATGTTTTGGTGTTGGTCATACTCGTATTTGTTGTCTATTATTTAAAGAGTGTTATTTTTTGTTTTTTTTCGGTTTTTTGTAGGTAGTGTTGTTTTATATTTTGGATTCTAAATAGGATAGTGTTTTTATTGTTCGTTAAGGTCTAATTATTTTTTATAAGATTGTTGCTCGGTATTTGTTTGCTGGATTGTCAATGTTTCGGTGTTGGATATATTTGTTGTCTATTATTCAAAGAGTGTTTTTTTTTTGTTTTCTTTTTCGTTTTTTTGTAGGTAGTGTTGTTTTATATGTATATTTTTGCTTCTAAATAGGATAGTGTTTTTACCGTTCGTCTAAGGTCTAATTATTTTTTATAAGATTGTTGCTCGGTATTTGTTTGCTGGATTGTCGATGTTTTGGTGTTGGTCATACTCGTATTTGTTGTCTATTATTAATAGAGTGTTATATTTTGTTTTCTTTTTCGGTTTTTTGTAGGTAGTGTTGTTTTATATTTTGGCTTCTACTTAGGATATTGTTTTTATTGTTCGTTAAGGTCTAATTATTTTTTATATGATTGTTGCTCGGTATTTGTTTGCTGGATTGTCGATGTTTTGGTGTTGGTCATACTCGTATTTGTTGTCTATTATTAATAGAGTGTTATATTTTGTTTTCTTTTTCGGTTTTTTGTAGGTAGTGTTGTTTTATATTTTGGCTTCTACTTAGGATATTGTTTTTATTGTTCGTTAAGGTCTAATTATTTTTTATATGATTGTTGCTCGGTATTTGTTTGCTGGATTGTCGATGTTTTGGTGTTGGTCATACTCGTATTTGTTGTCTATTATTAATAGAGTGTTATTTTTTGTTTTCTTTTTCGGTTTTTTGTAGGTAGTGTTGTTTTAAATTTTGGCTTCTAAATAGGATAGTGTTTTTACCGTTCGGCTAAGGTCTAATTATTTTTTTATGATTGTTGCTTGGTATTTGTTTGCTGGATTGTCGATGTTTTGGTGTGGGATATTCTCGTATTTGTTGTCTATTATTAGTAGAGTGTTATATTTTGTTTTCTTTTTCGGTTTTTTGTAGGTAGTGTTGTTTTATATTTTGGCTTCTACTTAGGATATTGTTTTTATTGTTCGTTAAGGTCTAATTATTTTTTATATGATTGTTGCTCGGTGTTTGTTTGCTGGATTGTCGATGTTTTGGTGTTGGTCATACTCGTATTTGTTGTCTATTATTAATAGAGTGTTATATTTTGTTTTCTTTTTCGGTTTTTTGTAGGTAGTGTTGTTTTATATTTTGGCTTCTACTTAGGATATTGTTTTTATTGTTCGTTAAGGTCTAATTATTTTTTATATGATTGTTGCTCGGTATTTGTTTGCTGGATTGTCGATGTTTTGGTGTTGGTCATACTCGTATTTGTTGTCTATTATTAATAGAGTGTTATTTTTTGTTTTCTTTTTCGGTTTTTTGTAGGTAGTGTTGTTTTAAATTTTGGCTTCTAAATAGGATAGTGTTTTTACCGTTCGGCTAAGGTCTAATTATTTTTTTATGATTGTTGCTTGGTATTTGTTTGCTGGATTGTCGATGTTTTGGTGTGGGATATTCTCGTATTTGTTGTCTATTATTAGTAGAGTGTTATATTTTGTTTTCTTTTTCGGTTTTTTGTAGGTAGTGTTGTTTTATATTTTGGCTTCTACTTAGGATATTGTTTTTATTGTTCGTTAAGGTCTAATTATTTTTTATATGATTGTTGCTCGGTATTTGTTTGCTGGATTGTCGATGTTTTGGTGTTGGTCATACTCGTATTTGTTGTCTATTATTAATAGAGTGTTATATTTTGTTTTCTTTTTCGGTTTTTTGTAGGTAGTGTTGTTTTATATTTTGGCTTCTAATTAGGATATTGTTTTTATTGTTCGTTAAGGTCTAATTATTTTTTATAAGATTGTTGCTCGGTATTTGTTTGCTGGATTGTCGATGTTTTGGTGTTGGTCATACTCGTATTTGTTGTCTATTATTAATAGAGTGTTATATTTTGTTTTCTTTTTCGGTTTTTTGTAGGTAGTGTTGTTTTATATTTTGGCTTCTACTTAGGATATTGTTTTTATTGTTCGTTAAGGTCTAATTATTTTTTATATGATTGTTGCTCGGTATTTGTTTGCTGGATTGTCGATGTTTTGGTGTTGGTCATACTCGTATTTGTTGTCTATTATTTAAAGAGTGTTTTTTTTTGTTTTTTTTCGGTTTTTTGTAGGTAGTGTGGTTTTATATTTTGGATTCTAAATAGGATAGTGTTTTTATTGTTCGTTAAGGTCTAATTATTTTTTATAAGATTGTTGCTCGGTATTTGTTTGCTGGATTGTCAATGTTTCGGTGTTGGATATATTTGTTGTCTATTATTCAAAGAGTGTTTTTTTTTTGTTTTCTTTTTCGTTTTTTTGTAGGTAGTGTTGTTTTATATGTATATTTTTGCTTCTAAATAGGATAGTGTTTTTACCGTTCGTCTAAGGTCTAATTATTTTTTATAAGATTGTTGCTCGGTATTTGTTTGCTGGATTGTCGATGTTTTGGTGTTGGTCATACTCGTATTTGTTGTCTATTATTAATAGAGTGTTATATTTTGTTTTCTTTTTCGGTTTTTTGTAGGTAGTGTTGTTTTATATTTTGGCTTCTAATTAGGATATTGTTTTTGTTGTTCGTTAAGGTCTTATTATTTTTTATATGATTGTTGCTCGGTATTTGATTGCTGGATTGTCGATGTTTTGGTGTTGGTCATACTCGTATTTGTTGACTATTATTAAAAGTGTGTTATTTTTTGATTTCTTTTTCGGTTTTTGCTGTGGACTTTGCTGAGCATGAAGTAGTCAGTGTCAAGACTGCCCATAACCAAATCAAAAGTATCAGGAAGAAAAATCATGTATGTTTAATTAAATAATTTAAATAAGAAAAAAAAATTCAGTTTTAAACAAATTATAAATTATAATATATTAAAATATGCATATATTATATAGTGTATATGTTTAAAACTGATTTTTTTTTTGTGACTTTTGATCCCTTTCCATTTATTTTCTGAATTCTAAACATAAATTTTTCAATTTTATTTAAAATATAAAAATTAAATTAACTTCAATTTATTATTCTCATTTTTAAATTCATTAACTTAATCAATAATTTAAATGTCCCTTTAAATAAAATAGTTTTAGTTGAAAAAAGGAAATTCAGTTTTAAACGTAACACACATTATATAATATAATATATACTAATAATACTGATTTTTTTTTTTTTTGTATCCACCTTAATCTCTATTCCTGTGGGATACCAAGTACCCCTTTCCATTTTTTTTTCTGATTTTTATACATTTATCTTTCAATTTTATTTCAAACATAAAAATTAAATTCACTAAATATAATTCATTATCTTAATTTATTATGAAAATCACATTGAAATAAATAACTTTTATTCAAAAACAGAAATTCAGTTTTATAATAATAATAGAGGGCCTAGGGGGTACATAAATACACATTTGTGTATAATTTTCAACCTTTTTAACACATTTGGTGTGAGCATGCGAATTACAATTTACCTTTCTTTAAACGAGAATACTATTTTTTTACTATATATTCGTAAAGATTATTTTATTTAAGTCATTATTATTCTTAAATGTTTCTTATCATTTATTTAATTGGCTATGATAGAGTAAGTCGAAATTTGAGTTCAGAAAATATTTGTGTTTTATAGGATTTCCATTTGTAACCCCTTATTATAATGAAATAAATGCTAAATATATATTTCTTTACTTTTTATGTTTATAAGTCATAATTTAACAATAATATTAGTCACCAGAATTAATGTCTAGAGAATTTGAATATTTTTGTTGGAAAACTTGTTATTATAGGTCAACAGGAATATAGATGGATTTTGCTGAGCGTGAAGTAGTCAGTGTCAAGACCGCACATAACCAAATCAAAAGTATCAGGAAGAAAAATCATGTATGTTTAATTAAATAATTTAAATAAGAAAAAAAAATTCAGTTTTAAACAAATTATAAATTATAATATATTAAAATATGCATATATTATATAGTGTATATGTTTAAAACTGATTTTTTTTTTGTGACTTTTGATTCCTTTCCATTTATTTTCTGAATTCTAAACATAAATATTTCAATTTTATTTAAAATATAAAAATTAAATTAACTTAAATTTATTATTCTCATTTTTCAATTCATTAACTTAATCAATAATTTAAATGTCCCTTTAAATAAAATAGTTTTAGTTGAAAAAAGGAAATTCAGTTTTAAACGTAAAATACATTATATAATATAATATATACTCATAAAACTGAATTTTTTTTTTTGTATCCACCTAAATCTCTATTCCTGTGGGATTCCATGGTCCCCTTTCCATTTTTTTTTCTGATTTTTATACATTTATCTTTCAATTTTATTTAAAACATAAAAATTAAATTCACCTTATTAAATTCATTATCATAATTTATAATGCAAATCACCTATGAAATAAATTACTTTTATTCAAAAAAAGAAATACAGTTTTAAAATAATAATAGAGGGCCTAGGGGGTGCATAAATACACATTTGTTTATAATTTTCAACCTTTTTAACACATTTGGTGTGAGCATGCGAATTACAATTTACCTTTCTTTAAACGAGAATACTATTTTTTTACTATATATTCGTAAAGATTATTTTATTTAAGACATTATTATTCTTAAATGTTTCTTATTATTTACTTAATTGGCTATGTTAGAGTAAGTCAAAATTTGAGTTCAGAAAACATTTGTGTTTTATAGGATTTCCATTTGTAACCCTTTGTTATAATCAAATAAATGCTAAATAAATATTTCTTTACTTTTTATGTTTATAAGTCATAATATAACAATAATATTAGTCACCAGAATTAATGTCTAGAGAATTTGAATATTTTTGATTGGAAAACTTGTTATTATAGGTCAACAGGAATATAGATGGATTTTGCTGAGCGTGAAGTAGTCAGTGTCAAGACCGCACATAACCAAATCAAAAGTATCAGGAAGAAAAATCATGTATGTTTAATTAAATAATTTAAATAAGAAAAAAAAATTCAGTTTTAAACAAATTATAAATTATAATATATTAAAATATGCATATATTATATAGTGTATATGTTTAAAACTGATTTTTTTTTTGTGACTTTTGATCCCTTTCCATTTATTTTCTGAATTCTAAACATAAATATTTCAATTTTATTTAAAATATAAAAATTAAATTAACTTAAATTTATTATTCTCATTTTTCAATTCATTAACTTAATCAATAATTTAAATGTCTCTTTAAATAAAATAGTTTTAGTTGAAAAAAGGAAATTCAGTTTTAAACGTAAAATACATTATATAATATAATATATACTCATATAACTGAATTTTAGATTCTGAACGGAGTGAAGAATGTATTGATTTTACAATGATGTGTGTGTTTTTTTTTTTTTTTTTTTTTTTTTTTTTTTTTTTTTTTTTGTGTCTGTCGACACGTTTTGGGGCAGTAAAAATGCTTCGATTGCCTTATGTAGCAACTTTTCTGAAAGGAAAGTGAATCTATTTGGTACTTTGGGGGGTCAAAAGTTAAAAATTTCCAATATTTTTTAAATGCGACGGGAAAAACCATAAAAAAATTTGGGAAAAACGGGAGTTTTTACGCAAAACCAGTTTTTGACATAATCAAATTTTTTATTTTGCTATAACTCAAAAACTAATCGATGTAAATACTTGAAATTTTCACCAAATGTTTAGATTAGCGTTCTCTATACACCATTAAATTTTCAAAGTATTTTGACTTTTATTAAGCTATTTATAGACAATTGAAATTTTCAATATTTTTAAGTATTTTTTTTTTAAATAACGATAAAATTTTTTTGGCTGCCTAGAAAATCTTGAAAATTTAATACAAGGTTTCTTATAAGTTGTTCCTTAACTGATAAAAAAAAATCTAAAATCGTAAGTCACAATTTTTTTTTATAAGTGCTCAAAGTTCCAATTTATACGAAATATGTAAAAATCACGATAATTTGCAAGTTTTTTTGTAGTTAAAAATTCATAAAATTTTTTCTGTTCATACTTAAGGTTCAAAATTTTAACACGAGGTTATGTATAAGCTACTCTTCAAAAATCTTTAAAAAAATTTCTACCGGAATTAGAGGAAAAAATTTTATGACTGTTTGAAATTTAAATATTTACGAAATTGCATAAAATAGCGATTTATTCTCAAACGATTTTAAATATTTTTTATAATTCAAAAAGTATAAGTCGCAGATTTTTGAAATTTCTACCAGCTGTTAAGATTGGTATTTCCTTTATGTCATATTTTTTTCAAAATATTATATTGATTTTTAAGCCACTTATAGGCATTTCAAATATTCGATTTTTTTACATTTTTTTTTTATAATCGGTGATAAAAAAAATTTGGCTCGTACAAAATACTTGAAAATTTAATAGAAGATTCCACAGAAGTAGTTCTTAAAGTCATTCAAAAATTATTAAAATCCATAGGCACAATTTTTTTTTATAAGCGTTTGAACAGCGAATATTGACAAAAAATTACATGTAAAATATAATATACTGTATAATATTCTAGACTGACAAAGATATCGGTTTTTTTTTAAAATGCTCTAACTCAAAAATGAAAAATCGCAACAACTTGAAATTTTCACCAAATCTTTATATTGACGTTCTCTATACATGGTTAAGATTTCAAAGTATTTTGACATATTTTGACTTATTTATAGACAATTTATATTTTCGATTTTTGTTAAATTTTTGTTTTTAAACATCTATAAAATTTAATTGATTGAGCGAAAACTCTTGAAAATTTTATACTAGGTTTATAATAAGTTAAACTTATCGTAACTAAAAAATATCGGTGATCGGTTAACTCAATTTTTTTTTATAAGCCCTTAATTCTCAAATTTGTATAAAATGTGTAAAAATCACGATAATTTGCATGTTATTTTGTAGATAAAAATTCATAAAATTTTTTCTGTTCATACTTAAGCTTCAAAATTTTAACACTAGGTTATCTATAAGCTACTCTTCAAAAATCTTAAAAAAAAATTTCTACCAGAATTAGAAGAAAAAATTTTATGACTGTTTGAAATTTAAATATTTACGAAATTGCATAAAATAGCGATTTATTCTCAGACGATTTTAAATATTTGTTATAATTCAAAAAGTATAAGTCGCAGATTTTTGAAATTTCTACCAGCTATTAAGATTGGTATTTCTTTTATGCAATATTTTTTTCAAAATATTATATTGATTTTTAAGTCACTTATAGTCATTTAAAATATTCGATTTTTTTACATTTTATTTTTATAATCGGTGATAAAAAAAATTTGGCTTCTACAAAATACTTGAAAATTTAATCGAAGATTCCACAGAAGTAGTTCTTAATGTCATTAAAAAATTATTAAAATCCATAGGCACAATTTTTTTTTATAAGCGTTTGAACATCGAATATTGACATAAAATTACATGTAAAATATAATATAATGTAGAATGTTCTAGACTGACAAATGATATCGGTTTTTTTAAAATGCCCTAACTCAAAAACGAAAAACCGCAACAACTTGAAATTATCATTAAATCTTTATATTGACGTTTTCATGGTTAAAATTTCAAAGTATTTTGACATATTTTGACTTATTTATAGACAATTTAAATTTTCGGTTTTTCTAAATTTTTCGTTTAAAAATAAAATATACTTATATAATATTTATAAATAACATTGTATTATATTCTAGACTAACATATGAACTCCGTTCAGAATCGTTATTCGTATACAATGATATCTATCATTGCATTCAAATTTAACAAACCCATTATAATAATGACCTATCCTATAAGCGAGGTGCACTCCACCCCTAACTGTACAGCAGAGCGAGGCCCATCCGGTTCTTTTTTTTTTTGTATCCACCTAAATCTCTATTCCTGTGGGATTCCATGGTCCCCTTTCCATTTTTTTTTCTGATTTTTATACATTTATCTTTCAATTTTATTTAAAACATAAAAATTAAATTCACCTTATTAAATTCATTATCATAATTTATAATGCAAATCTCCTTTGAAATAAATTACTTTTATTCAAAAAAAGAAATTCAGTTTTAAAATAATAATAGAGTGCCTAGGGGGTACATAAATACACATTTGTTTATAATTTTCAACCTTTTTAACACATATGGTGTGAGCATGCGAATTACAATTTACCTTTTTTTAAACGAGAATACTATTTTTTTACTATATATTCGTAAAGATTATTTTATTTAAGTCATTATTATTCTTAAATGTTTCTTATCATTTACTTAATTGGCTATGATAGAGTAAGTCAAAATTTGAGTTCAGAAAACATTTGTGTTTTATAGGATTTCCATTTGTAACCCCTTATTATAGTGAAATAAATGCTAAATATATATTTCTTTACTTTTTATGTTTATAAGTCATAATTTAACAATAATATTAGTCACCAGAATTAATGTCTAGAGAATTTGAATATTTTTGATTGGAAAACTTGTTATTATAGGTCAACAGGAATATAGATGGATTTTGCTGAGCGTGAAGTAGTCAGTGTCAAGACCGCACATAACCAAATCAAAAGTATCAGGAAGAAAAATCATGTATGTTTAATTAAATAATTTAAATAAGAAAAAAAAATTCAGTTTTAAACAAATTATAAATTATAATATATTAAAATATGCATATATTATATAGTGTATATGTTTAAAACTGATTTTTTTTTTGTGACTTTTGATACCTTTCCATTTATTTTCTGAATTCTAAACATGAATATTTCAATTTTATTTAAAATATAAAAATTAAATTAACTTCAATTTATTATTCTCATTTTTAAATTCATTAACTTAATCAATAATTTAAATGTCTCTTTAAATAAAATAGTTTTAGTTGAAAAAAGGAAATTCAGTTTTAAACGTAAAATACATTATATAATATAATATATACTCATAAAACTGAATTTTTTTTTTTGTATCCACCTAAATCTCTATTCCTGTGGGATTCCATGGTCCCCTTTCCATTTTTTTTTCTGATTTTTATACATTTATCTTTCAATTTTATTTAAAACATAAAAATTAAATTCACCTTATTAAATTCATTATCATAATTTATAATGCAAATCTCCTTTGAAATAAATTACTTTTATTCAAAAAAAGAAATTCAGTTTTAAAATAATAATAGAGTGCCTAGGGGGTACATAAATACACATTTGTTTATAATTTTCAACCTTTTTAACACATATGGTGTGAGCATGCGAATTACAATTTACCTTTTTTTAAACGAGAATACTATTTTTTTACTATATATTCGTAAAGATTATTTTATTTAAGTCATTATTATTCTTAAATGTTTCTTATCATTTACTTAATTGGCTATGATAGAGTAAGTCAAAATTTGAGTTCAGAAAACATTTGTGTTTTATAGGATTTCCATTTGTAACCCCTTATTATAGTGAAATAAATGCTAAATATATATTTCTTTACTTTTTATGTTTATAAGTCATAATTTAACAATAATATTAGTCACCAGAATTAATGTCTAGAGAATTTGAATATTTTTGATTGGAAAACTTGTTATTATAGGTCAACAGGAATATAGATGGATTTTGCTGAGCGTGAAGTAGTCAGTGTCAAGACCGCATATAACCAAATCAAAAGTATCAGGAAGAAAAATCATGTATGTTTAATTAAATAATTTAAATAAGAAAAAAAAAATCAGTTTTAAACAAATTATAAATTATAATATATTAAAATATGCATATATTATATAGTGTATATGTTTAAAACTGATTTTTTTTTTGTGACATTTGACCCCTTTCCATTTATTTTGTGAATTCTAAACATAAATATTTCAATTTTATTTTAAATCTAAAAATTAAATTAACTTCAATTTATTATTCTCATTTTTAAATTCATTAACTTAATCAATAATTTAAATGTCCCTTTAAATAAAATAGTTTTAGTTGAAAAAAGGAAATTCAGTTTTAAACGTAAAATACATTATATAATAAAATATATACTCATAAAACTGAATTTTTTTTTTTGTATCTACCTAAATCTCTATTCCTGTGGGATTCCATGGTCCCCTTTCCATTTTTTTTTTCTGATTTTTATACATTTATCTTTCAATTTTATTTAAAACATAACAATTAAATTCACCTTATTAAATTCATTATCATAATTTATAATGCAAATCTCCTTTGAAATAAATTACTTTTATTCAAAAAAAGAAATTCAGTTTTAAAATAATAATAGAGGGCCTAGGGGGTACATAAATACACATTTGTTTATAATTTTCAACCTTTTTAACACATTTGGTGTGAGCATGCGAATTACAATTTACCTTTCTTTAAACGAGAATACTATTTTTTTACTATATATTCGTAAAGATTATTTTATTTAAGACATTATTATTCTTAAATGTTTCTTATTATTTACCTAATTGGCTATGTTAGAGTAAGTCAAAATTTGAGTTCAGAAAACATTTGTGTTTTATAGGATTTCCATTTGTTACCCTTTGTTATAATCAAATAAATGCTAAATAAATATTTCTTTACTTTTTATGTTTATAAGTCATAATATAACAATAATATTAGTCACCAGAATTAATGTCTAGAGAATTTGAATATTTTTGATTGGAAAACTTGTTATTATAGGTCAACAGGAATATAGATGGATTTTGCTGAGCGTGAAGTAGTCAGTGTCAAGACCGCACATAACCAAATCAAAAGTATCAGGAAGAAAAATCATGTATGTTTAATTAAATAATTTAAATAAGAAAAAAAAATTCAGTTTTAAACAAATTATAAATTATAATATATTAAAATATGCATATATTATATAGTGTATATGTTTAAAACTGATTTTTTTTTTGTGACTTTTGATCCCTTTCCATTTATTTTCTGAATTCTAAACATAAATATTTCAATTTTATTTAAAATATAAAAATTAAATTAACTTAAATTTATTATTCTCATTTTTCAATTCATTAACTTAATCAATAATTTAAATGTCTCTTTAAATAAAATAGTTTTAGTTGAAAAAAGGAAATTCAGTTTTAAACGTAAAATACATTATATAATATAATATATACTCATGAAACTGAATTTTTTTTTTTGTATCCACCTAAATCTCTATTCCTGTGGGATTCCATGGTCCCCTTTCCATTTTTTTTTCTGATTTTTATACATTTATCTTTCAATTTTATTTACAACATAAAAATTAAATTCACCTTATTAAATTCATTATCATAATTTATAATGCAAATCTCCTTTGAAATAAATTACTTTTATTCAAAAAAAGAAATTCAGTTTTAAAATAATAATAGAGTGCCTAGGGGGTACATAAATACACATTTGTTTATAATTTTCAACCTTTTTAACACATATGGTGTGAGCATGCGAATTACAATTTACCTTTTTTTAAACGAGAATACTATTTTTTTACTATATATTCGTAAAGATTATTTTATTTAAGTCATTATTATTCTTAAATGTTTCTTATCATTTACTTAATTGGCTATGATAGAGTAAGTCAAAATTTGAGTTCAGAAAACATTTGTGTTTTATAGGATTTCCATTTGTAACCCCTTATTATAGTGAAATAAATGCTAAATATATATTTCTTTACTTTTTATGTTTATAAGTCATAATTTAACAATAATATTAGTCACCAGAATTAATGTCTAGAGAATTTGAATATTTTTGATTGGAAAACTTGTTATTATAGGTCAACAGGAATATAGATGGATTTTGCTGAGCGTGAAGTAGTCAGTGTCAAGACCGCACATAACCAAATCAAAAGTATCAGGAAGAAAAATCATGTATGTTTAATTAAATAATTTAAATAAGAAAAAAAAAATCAGTTTTAAACAAATTATAAATTATAATATATTAAAATATGCATATATTATATAGTGTATATGTTTAAAACTGATTTTTTTTTTGTGACATTTGACCCCTTTCCATTTATTTTGTGAATTCTAAACATAAATATTTCAATTTTATTTAAAATCTAAAAATTAAATTAACTTCAATTTATTATTCTCATTTTTAAATTCATTAACTTAATCAATAATTTAAATGTCCCTTTAAATAAAATAGTTTTAGTTGAAAAAAGGAAATTCAGTTTTAAACGTAAAATACATTATATAATAAAATATATACTCATAAAACTGAATTTTTTTTTTTGTATCCACCTAAATCTCTATTCCTGTGGGATTCCATGGTCCCCTTTCCATTTTTTTTTCTGATTTTTATACATTTATCTTTCAATTTTATTTAAAACATAAAAATTAAATTCACCTTATTAAATTCATTATCATAATTTATAATGCAAATCTCCTTTGAAATAAATAACTTTTATTCAAAAAAAGAAATTCAGTTTTAAAATAATAATAGAGTGCCTAGGGGGTACATAAATACACATTTGTTTATAATTTTCAACCTTTTTAACACATATGGTGTGAGCATGCGAATTAAAATTTACCTTTTTTTAAACGAGAATACTATTTTTTTACTATATATTCGTAAAGATTATTTTATTTAAGTCATTATTATTCTTAAATGTTTCTTATCATTTACTTAATTGGCTATGATAGAGTAAGTCAAAATTTGAGTTCAGAAAACATTTGTGTTTTATAGGATTTCCATTTGTAACCCCTTATTATAGTGAAATAAATGCTAAATATATATTTCTTTACTTTTTATGTTTATAAGTCATAATATAACAATAATATTAGTCACCAGAATTAATGTCTAGAGAATTTGAATATTTTTGATTGGAAAACTTGTTATTATAGGTCAACAGGAATATAGATGGATTTTGCTGAGCGTGAAGTAGTCAGTGTCAAGACCGCACATAACCAAATCAAAAGTATCAGGAAGAAAAATCATGTATGTTTAATTAAATAATTTAAATAAGAAAAAAAAATTCAGTTTTAAACAAATTATAAATTATAATATATTAAAATATGCATATATTATATAGTGTATATGTTTAAAACTGATTTTTTTTTTGTGACTTTTGATCCCTTTCCATTTATTTTCTGAATTCTAAACATAAATATTTCAATTTTATTTAAAATATAAAAATTAAATTAACTTAAATTTATTATTCTCATTTTTCAATTTATTAACTTAATCAATAATTTAAATGTCTCATTAAATAAAATAGTTTTAGTTGAAAAAAGGAAATTCAGTTTTAAACGTAAAATACATTATATAATATAATATATACTCATAAAACTGAATTTTTTTTTTCGTATCCACCTAAATCTCTATTCCTGTGGGATTCCATGGTCCCCTTTCCATTTTTTTTTCTGATTTTTATACATTTATCTTTCAATTTTATTTAAAACATAAAAATTAAATTCACCTTATTAAATTCATTATCATAATTTATAATGCAAATCTCCTTTGAAATAAATTACATTTATTCAAAAAAAGAAATTCAGTTTTAAAATAATAATAGAGGGCCTAGGGGGTACATAAATACACATTTGTTTATAATTTTCAACCTTTTTAACACATATGGTGTGAGCATGCGAATTACAATTTACCTTTCTTTAAACGAGAATACTATTTTTTTACTATATATTCGTAAAGATTATTTTATTTAAGTCATTATTATTCTTAAATGTTTCTTATCATTTACTTAATTGGCTATGATAGAGTAAGTCAAAATTTGAGTTCAGAAAACATTTGTGTTTTATAGGATTTCCATTTGTAACCCCTTATTATAGTGAAATAAATGCTAAATATATATTTCTTTACTTTTTATGTTTATAAGTCATAATTTAACAATAATATTAGTCACCAGAATTAATGTCTAGAGAATTTGAATATTTTTGATTGGAAAACTTGTTATTATAGGTCAACAGGAATATAGATGGATTTTGCTGAGCGTGAAGTAGTCAGTGTCAAGACCGCACATAACCAAATCAAAAGTATCAGGAAGAAAAATCATGTATGTTTAATTAAATAATTTAAATAAGAAAAAAAAAATCAGTTTTAAACAAATTATAAATTATAATATATTAAAATATGCATATATTATATAGTGTATATGTTTAAAACTGATTTTTTTTTTGTCACATTTGACCCCTTTCCATTTATTTTCTGAATTCTAAACATAAATATTTCAATTTTATTTAAAATCTAAAAATTAAATTAACTTCAATTTATTATTCTCATTTTTAAATTCATTAACTTAATCAATAATTTAAATGTCCCTTTAAATAAAATAGTTTTAGTTGAAAAAAGGAAATTCAGTTTTAAACGTAAAATACATTATATAATAAAATATATACTCATAAAACTGAATTTTTTTTTTTGTATCCACCTAAATCTCTATTCCTGTGGGATTCCATGGTCCCCTTTCCATTTTTTTTTTCTGATTTTTATACATTTATCTTTCAATTTTATTTAAAACATAAAAATTAAATTCACCTTATTAAATTCATTATCATAATTTATAATGCAAATCTCCTTTGAAATAAATTACTTTTATTCAAAAAAAGAAATTCAGTTTTAAAATAATAATAGAGGGCCTAGGGGGTACATAAATACACATTTGTTTATAATTTTCAACCTTTTTAACACATTTGGTGTGAGCATGCGAATTACAATTTACCTTTCTTTAAACGAGAATACTATTTTTTTACTATATATTCGTAAAGATTATTTTATTTAAGACATTATTATTCTTAAATGTTTCTTATTATTTACTTAATTGGCTATGTTAGAGTAAGTCAAAATTTGAGTTCAGAAAACATTTGTGTTTTATAGGATTTCCATTTGTAACCCTTTGTTATAATCAAATAAATGCTAAATAAATATTTCTTTACTTTTTATGTTTATAAGTCATAATATAACAATAATATTAGTCACCAGAATTAATGTCTAGAGAATTTGAATATTTTTGATTGGAAAACTTGTTATTATAGGTCAACAGGAATATAGATGGATTTTGCTGAGCGTGAAGTAGTCAGTGTCAAGACCGCACATAACCAAATCAAAAGTATCAGGAAGAAAAATCATGTATGTTTAATTAAATAATTTAAATAAGAAAAAAAAATTCAGTTTTAACCAAATTATAAATTATAATATATTAAAATATGCATATATTATATAGTGTATATGTTTAAAACTGATTTTTTTTTTGTGACTTTTGATACCTTTCCATTTATTTTCTGAATTCTAAACATAAATATTTCAATTTTATTTAAAATCTAAAAATTAAATTAACTTCAATTTATTATTCTCATTTTTAAATTCATTAACTTAATCAATAATTTAAATGTCCCTTTAAATAAAATAGTTTTAGTTGAAAAAAGGAAATTCAGTTTTAAACGTAAAATACATTATATAATAAAATATATACTCATAAAACTGAATTTTTTTTTTTGTATCTACCTAAATCTCTATTCCTGTGGGATTCCATGGTCCCCTTTCCATTTTTTTTTTCTGATTTTTATACATTTATCTTTCAATTTTATTTAAAACATAACAATTAAATTCACCTTATTAAATTCATTATCATAATTTATAATGCAAATCTCCTTTGAAATAAATTACTTTTATTCAAAAAAAGAAATTCAGTTTTAAAATAATAATAGAGGGCCTAGGGGGTACATAAATACACATTTGTTTATAATTTTCAACCTTTTTAACACATTTGGTGTGAGCATGCGAATTACAATTTACCTTTCTTTAAACGAGAATACTATTTTTTTACTATATATTCGTAAAGATTATTTTATTTAAGACATTATTATTCTTAAATGTTTCTTATTATTTACTTAATTGGCTATGTTAGAGTAAGTCAAAATTTGAGTTCAGAAAACATTTGTGTTTTATAGGATTTCCATTTGTAACCCTTTGTTATAGTGAAATAAATGCTAAATATATATTTCTTTACTTTTTATGTTTATAAGTCATAATATAACAATAATATTAGTCACCAGAATTAATGTCTAGAGAATTTGAATATTTTTGATTGGAAAACTTGTTATTATAGGTCAACAGGAATATAGATGGATTTTGCTGAGCGTGAAGTAGTCAGTGTCAAGACCGCACATAACCAAATCAAAAGTATCAGGAAGAAAAATCATGTATGTTTAATTAAATAATTTAAATAAGAAAAAAAAATTCAGTTTTAAACAAATTATAAATTATAATATATTAAAATATGCATATATTATATAGTGTATATGTTTAAAACTGATTTTTTTTTTGTGACTTTTGATCCCTTTCCATTTATTTTCTGAATTCTAAACATAAATATTTCAATTTTATTTAAAATCTAAAAATTAAATTAACTTCAATTTATTATTCTCATTTTTAAATTCATTAACTTAATCAATAATTTAAATGTCCCTTTAAATAAAATAGTTTTAGTTGAAAAAAGGAAATTCAGTTTTAAACGTAAAATACATTATATAATAAAATATATACTCATAAAACTGAATTTTTTTTTTTGTATCCACCTAAATCTCTATTCCTGTGGGATTCCATGGTCCCCTTTCCATTTTTTTTTCTGATTTTTATACATTTATCTTTCAATTTTATTTAAAACATAAAAATTAAATTCACCTTATTAAATTCATTATCATAATTTATAATGCAAATCTCCTTTGAAATAAATTACATTTATTCAAAAAAAGAAATTCAGTTTTAAAATAATAATAGAGGGCCTAGGGGGTACATAAATACACATTTGTTTATAATTTTCAACCTTTTTAACACATATGGTGTGAGCATGCGAATTACAATTTACCTTTCTTTAATCGAGAATACTATTTTTTTACTATATATTCGTAAAGATTATTTTATTTAAGACATTATTATTCTTAAATGTTTCTTATTATTTACTTAATTGGCTATGTTAGAGTAAGTCAAAATTTGAGTTCAGAAAACATTTGTGTTTTAAAGGATTTCCATTTGTAACCCTTTGTTATAATCAAATAAATGCTAATTAAATATTTCTTTACTTTTTATGTTTATAAGTCATAATATAACAATTATATTAGTCACCAGAATTAATGTCTAGAGAATTTGAATATTTTTGATTGGAAAACTTGTTATTATAGGTCAACAGGAATATAGATGGATTTTGCTGAGGGTGAAGTAGTCAGTGTCAAGACCGCACATAACCAAATCAAAAGTATCAGGAAGAAAAATCATGTATGTTTAATTAAATAATTTAAATAAGAAAAAAAAATTCAGTTTTAAACAAATTATAAATTATAATATATTAAAATATGCATATATTATATAGTGTATATGTTTAAAACTGATTTTTTTTTTGTGACTTTTGATAACTTTCCATTTATTTTCTGAATTCTAAACATAAATATTTCAATTTTATTTAAAATATAAAAATTAAATTAACTTAAATTTATTATTCTCATTTTTCAATTTATTAACTTAATCAATAATTTAAATGTCTCTTTAAATAAAATAGTTTTAGTTGAAAAAAGGAAATTCAGTTTTAAACGTAAAATACATTATATAATAAAATATATACTCATAAAACTGAATTTTTTTTTTTGTATCCACCTAAATCTCTATTCCTGTGGGATTCCATGGTCCCCTTTCCATTTTTTTTTCTGATTTTTATACATTTATCTTTCAATTTTATTTAAAACATAACAATTAAATTCACCTTATTAAATTCATTATCATAATTTATAATGCAAATCTCCTTTGAAATAAATTACTTTTATTCAAAAAAAGAAATTCAGTTTTAAAATAATAATAGAGGGCCTAGGGGGTACATAAATACACATTTGTTTATAGTTTTCAACCTTTTTAACACATATGGTGTGAGCATGCGAATTACAATTTACCTTTCTTTAAACGAGAATACTATTTTTTTACTATATATTCGTAAAGATTATTTTATTTAAGACATTATTATTCTTAAATGTTTCTTATTATTTACTTAATTGGCTATGTTAGAGTAAGTCAAAATTTGAGTTCAGAAAACATTTGTGTTTTATATGATTTCCAAATGTAACCCTTTGTTATAATCAAATAAATGCTAAATAAATATTTCTTTACTTTTTATGTTTATAAGTCATAATATAACAATAATATTAGTCACCAGAATTAATGTCTAGAGAATTTGAATATTTTTGATCGGAAAACTTGTTATTATAGGTCAACAGGAATATAGATGGATTTTGCTGAGCGTGAAGTAGTCAGTGTCAAGACCGCACATAACCAAATCAAAAGTATCAGGAAGAAAAATCATGTATGTTTAATTAAATAATTTAAATAAGAAAAAAAAATCAGTTTTAAACAAATTATAAATTATAATATATTAAAATATGCATATATCATATAGTGTATATGTTTAAAACTGATTTTTTTTTTGTGACATTTGACCCCTTTCCATTTATTTTCTGAATTCTAAACATAAATATTTCAATTTTATTTAAAATCTAAAAATTAAATTAACTTCAATTTATTATTCTCATTTTTAAATTCATTAACTTAATCAATAATTTAAATGTCCCTTTAAATAAAATAGTTTTAGTTGAAAAAAGGAAATTCAGTTTTAAACGTAAAATACATTATATAATAAAATATATACTCATAAAACTGAATTTTTTTTTTTGTATCCACCTAAATCTCTATTCCTGTGGATTCCATGGTCCCCTTTCCATTTTTTTTTTCTGATTTTTATACATTTATCTTTCAATTTTATTTAAAACATAACAATTAAATTCACCTTATTAAATTCATTATCATAATTTATAATGCAAATCTCCTTTGAAATAAATTACTTTTATTCAAAAAAAGAAATTCAGTTTTAAAATAATAATAGAGGGCCTAGGGGGTACATAAATACACATTTGTTTATAATTTTCAACCTTTTTAACACATTTGGTGTGAGCATGCGAATTACAATTTACCTTTCTTTAAACGAGAATACTATTTTTTTACTATATATTCGTAAAGATTATTTTATTTAAGACATTATTATTCTTAAATGTTTCTTATTATTTACTTAATTGGCTATGTTAGAGTAAGTCAAAATTTGAGTTCAGAAAACATTTGTGTTTTATAGGATTTCCATTTGTAACCCTTTGTTATAATCAAATAAATGCTAAATAAATATTTCTTTACTTTTTATGTTTATAAGTCATAATATAACAATAATATTAGTCACCAGAATTAATGTCTAGAGAATTTGAATATTTTTGATTGGAAAACTTGTTATTATAGGTCAACAGGAATATAGATGGATTTTGCTGAGCGTGAAGTAGTCAGTGTCAAGACCGCACATAACCAAATCAAAAGTATCAGGAAGAAAAATCATGTATGTTTAATTAAATAATTTAAATAAGAAAAAAAAATTCAGTTTTAAACAAATTATAAATTATAATATATTAAAATATGCATATATTATATAGTGTATATGTTTAAAACTGATTTTTTTTTTGTGACTTTTGAAACCTTTCCATTTATTTTCTGAATTCTAAACATAAATATTTCAATTTTATTTAAAATATAAAAATTAAATTAACTTAAATTTATTATTCTCATTTTTCAATTTATTAACTTAATCAATAATTTAAATGTCTCTGTAAATAAAATAGTTTTAGTTGAAAAAAGGAAATTCAGTTTTAAACGTAAAATACATTATATAATATAATATATACTCATAAAACTGAATTTTTTTTTTGTATCCACCTAAATCTCTATTCCTGTGGGATTCCATGGTCCCCTTTCCATTTTTTTTTCTGATTTTTATACATTTATCTTTCAATTTTATTTAAAACATAAAATTAAATTCACCTTATTAAATTCATTATCATAATTTATAATGCAAATCTCCTTTGAAATAAATTACTTTTATTCAAAAAAGAAATTCAGTTTTAAAATAATAATAGAGGGCCTAGGGGGTACATAAATACACATTTGTTTATAATTTTCAACCTTTTTAACACATATGGTGTGAGCATGCGAATTACAATTTACCTTTCTTTAAACGAGAATACTATTTTTTTACTATATATTCGTAAAGATTATTTTATTTAAGACATTATTATTCTTAAATGTTTCTTATTATTTACTTAATTGGCTATGTTAGAGTAAGTCAAAATTTGAGTTCAGAAAACATTTGTGTTTTAAAGGATTTCCATTTGTAACCCTTTGTTATAATCAAATAAATGCTAATTAAATATTTCTTTACTTTTTATGTTTATAAGTCATAATATAACAATTATATTAGTCACCAGAATTAATGTCTAGAGAATTTGAATATTTTTGATTGGAAAACTTGTTATTATAGGTCAACAGGAATATAGATGGATTTTGCTGAGCGTGAAGTAGTCAGTGTCAAGACCGCACATAACCAAATCAAAAGTATCAGGAAGAAAAATCATGTATGTTTAATTAAATAATTTAAATAAGAAAAAAAAAATCAGTTTTAAACAAATTATAAATTATAATATATTAAAATATGCATATATTATATAGTGTATATGTTTAAAACTGATTTTTTTTTTGTGACATTTGACCCCTTTCCATTTATTTTCTGAATTCTAAACATAAATATTTCAATTTTATTTAAAATATAAAAATTAAATTAACTTCAATTTATTATTCTCATTTTTAAATTCATTAACTTAATCAATAATTTAAATGTCCCTTTAAATAAAATAGTTTTAGTTGAAAAAAGGAAATTCAGTTTTAAACGTAAAATACATTATATAATATAATATATACTCATAAAACTGAAGTTTTTTCTTTGTATCCACCTAAATCTCTATTCCTGTGGGATACCATGGTCCCCTTTCCATTTTTTTTTCTGATTTTTATACATTTATCTTTCAATTCTATTTAAAACATAACAATTAAATTCACCTTATTAAATTCATTATCATAATTTATAATGCAAATCTCCTTTGAAATAAATTACTTTTATTCAAAAAAAGAAATTCAGTTTTAAAATAATAATAGAGGGCCTAGGGGGTACATAAATACACATTTGTTTATAATTTTCAACCTTTTTAACACATTTGGTGTGAGCATGCGAATTACAATTTACCTTTCTTTAAACGAGAATACTATTTTTTTACTATATATTCGTAAAGATTATTTTATTTAAGACATTATTATTCTTAAATGTTTCTTATTATTTACTTAATTGGCTATGTTAGAGTAAGTCAAAATTTGAGTTCAGAAAACATTTGTGTTTTAAAGGATTTCCATTTGTAACCCTTTGTTATAATCAAATAAATGCTAAATATATATTTCTTTACTTTTTATGTTTATAAGTCATAATTTAACAATAATATTAGTCACCAGAATTAATGTCTAGAGAATTTGAATATTTTTGATTGGAAAACTTGTTATTATAGGTCAACAGGAATATAGATGGATTTTGCTGAGCGTGAAGTAGTCAGTGTCAAGACCGCACATAACCAAATCAAAAGTATCAGGAAGAAAAATCATGTATGTTTAATTAAATAATTTAAATAAGAAAAAAAAAATCAGTTTTAAACAAATTATAAATTATAATATATTAAAATATGCATATATTATATAGTGCATATGTTTAAAACTGACTTTGTTTTTGTGACATTTGACCCCTTTCCATTTATTTTCTGAATTCTAAACATAAATATTTCAATTTTATTTAAAATATAAAAATTAAATTAACTTCAATTTATTATTCTCATTTTTAAATTCATTAACTTAATCAATAATTTAATGTCCCTTTAAATAAAATAGTTTTAGTTGAAAAAAGGAAATTCAGTTTTAAACGTAAAATACATTATATAATATAATATATACTCATAAAACTGAAGTTTTTTCTTTGTATCCACCTAAATCTCTATTCCTGTGGGATACCATGGTCCCCTTTCCATTTTTTTTTCTGATTTTTATACATTTATCTTTCAATTCTATTTAAAACATAACAATTAAATTCACCTTATTAAATTCATTATCATAATTTATAATGCAAATCTCCTTTGAAATAAATTACTTTTATTCAAAAAAAGAAATTCAGTTTTAAAATAATAATAGAGGGCCTAGGGGGTACATAAATACACATTTGTTTATAATTTTCAACCTTTTTAACACATTTGGTGTGAGCATGCGAATTACAATTTACCTTTCTTTAAACGAGAATACTATTTTTTTACTATATATTCGTAAAGATTATTTTATTTAAGACATTATTATTCTTAAATGTTTCTTATTATTTACTTAATTGGCTATGTTAGAGTAAGTCAAAATTTGAGTTCAGAAAACATTTGTGTTTTAAAGGATTTCCATTTGTAACCCTTTGTTATAATCAAATAAATGCTAAATATATATTTCTTTACTTTTTATGTTTATAAATCATAATTTAACAATAATATTAGTCACCAGAATTAATGTCTAGAGAATTTGAATATTTTTGATTGGAAAACTTGTTATTATAGGTCAACAGGAATATAGATGGATTTTGCTGAGCGTGAAGTAGTCAGTGTCAAGACCGCACATAACCAAATCAAAAGTATCAGGAAGAAAAATCATGTATGTTTAATTAAATAATTTAAATAAGAAAAAAAAAATCAGTTTTAAACAAATTATAAATTATAATATATTGAAATATGCATATATTATATAGTGCATATGTTTAAAACTGATTTTTTTTTTGTGACATTTGACCCCTTTCCATTTATTTTCTGAATTCTAAACATAAATATTTCAATTTTATTTAAAATATAAAAATTAAATTAACTTCAATTTATTATTCTCATTTTTAAATTCATTAACTTAATCAATAATTTAAATGTCCCTTTAAATTAAATAGTTTTAGTTGAAAAAAGGAAATTCAGTTTTAAACGTAAAATACATTATATAATATAATATATACTCATAAAACTGAAGTTTTTTTTTTGTATCCACCTAAATCTCTATTCCTGTGGGATACCATGGTCCCCTTTCCATTTTTTTTTCTGATTTTTATACATTTATCTTTCAATTCTATTTAAAACATAACAATTAAATTCACCTTATTAAATTCATTATCATAATTTATAATGCAAATCTCCTTTGAAATAAATTACTTTTATTCAAAAAAAGAAATTCAGTTTTAAAATAATAATAGAGGGCCTAGGGGGTACATAAATACACATTTGTTTATAATTTTCAACCTTTTTAACACATTTGGTGTGAGCATGCGAATTACAATTTACCTTTCTTTAAACGAGAATACTATTTTTTTACTATATATTCGTTAAGATTATTTTATTTAAGACATTATTATTCTTAAATGTTTCTTATTTTTTACTTAATTGGCTATGTTAGAGTAAGTCAAAATTTGAGTTCAGAAAACATTTGTGTTTTAAAGGATTTCCATTTGTAACCCTTTGTTATAATCAAATAAATGCTAAATATATATTTCTTTACTTTTTATGTTTATAAGTCATAATTTAACAATAATATTAGTCACCAGAATTAATGTCTAGAGAATTTGAATATTTTTGATTGGAAAACTTGTTATTATAGGTCAACAGGAATATAGATGGATTTTGCTAAGCGTGAAGTAGTCAGTGTCAAGACCGCACATAACCAAATCAAAAGTATCAGGAAGAAAAATCATGTATGTTTAATTAAATAATTTAAATAAGAAAAAAAAATCAGTTTTAAACAAATTATAAATTATAATATATTAAAATATGCATATATTATATAGTGTATATGTTTAAAACTGATTTTTTTTTTGTGACATTTGACCCCTTTCCATTTATTTTCTGAATTATAAACATAAATATTTCAATTTTATTTAAAATATAAAAATTAAATTAACTTCAATTTATTATTCTCATTTTTAAATTCATTAACTTAATCAATAATTTAAATGTCCCTTTAAATAAAATAGTTTTAGTTGAAAAAAGGAAATTCAGTTTTAAACGTAAAATACATTATATAATATAATATATACTCATAAAACTGAAGTTTTTTTTTTTGTATCCACCTATATCTCTATTCCTGTGGGATTCCATGGTCCCCCTTCCATTTTTTTTTCTGATTTTTATACATTTATCTTTCAATTCTATTTAAAACATAACAATTAAATTCACCTTATTAAATTCATTATCATAATTTATAATGCAAATCTCCTTTGAAATAAATTACTTTTATTCAAAAAAAGAAATTCAGTTTTAAAATAATAATAGAGGGCCTAGGGGGTACATAAATACACATTTGTTTATAATTTTCAACCTTTTTAACACATTTGGTGTGAGCATGCGAATTACAATTTACCTTTCTTTAAACGAGAATACTATTTTTTTACTATTTATTCGTAAAGATTATTTTATTTAAGACATTATTATTCTTAAATGTTTCTTATCATTTACTTAATTGGCTATGATAGAGTAAGTCAAAATTTGAGTTCAGAAAATATTTGTGTTTTATAGGATTTCCATTTGTAACCCCTTAATATAATGAAATAAATGCTAAATATATATTTCTTTACTTTTTATGTTTATAAGTCATAATTTAACAATAATATTAGTCACCAGAATTAATGTCTAGAGAATTTGAATATTTTTGATTGGAAAACTTGTTATTATAGGTCAACAGGAATATAGATGGATTTTGCTGAGCGTGAAGTAGTCAGTGTCAAGACCGCACATAACCAAATCAAAAGTATCAGGAAGAAAAATCATGTATGTTTAATTAAATAATTTAAATAAGAAAAAAAATTCAGTTTTAAACAAATTATAAATTATAATATATTAAAATATGCATATATTATATAGTGTATATGTTTAAAACTGATTTTTTTTTTGTGACATTTGACCCCTTTCCATTTATTTTCTGAATTCTAAACATAAATATTTCAATTTTATTTAAAATGTAAAAATTAAATTAACTTAAATTTATTATTCTCATTTTTCATTTCATTAACTTAATCAATAATTTAAATGTCCCTTTAAATAAAATAGTTTTAGTTGAAAAAAGGAAATTCAGTTTTAAACGTAAAATACATTATATAATATAATATATACTCATAAAACTGAATTTTTTTTTTTGTATCCACCTAAATCTCTATTCCTGTGGGATTCCATGGTCCCCTTTCCATTTTTTTCTGATTTTTATACATTTATCTTTCAATTTTATTTAAAACATAAAAATAAATTCACCTTATTAAATTCATTATCATAATTTATAATGCAAATCTCCTTTGAAATAAATTACTTTTATTCAAAAAAAGAAATTCAGTTTTAAAATAATAATAGAGGGCCTAGGGGGTACATAAATACACATTTGTTTATAATTTTCAACCTTTTTAACACATATGGTGTGAGCATGCGAATTACAATTTACCTTTCTTTAAACAAGAATACTATTTTTTTACTATATATTCGTAAAGATTATTTTATTTAAGACATTATTATTCTTAAATGTTTCTTATTATTTACTTAATTGGCTATGTTAGAGTAAGTCAAAATTTGAGTTCAGAAAACATTTGTGTTTTAAAGGATTTCCATTTGTAACCCTTTGTTATAATCAAATAAATGCTAATTAAATATTTCTTTACTTTTTATGTTTATAAGTCATAATATAACAATTATATTAGTCACCAGAATTAATGTCTAGAGAATTTGAATATTTTTGATTGGAAAACTTGTTATTATAGGTCAACAGGAATATAGATGGATTTTGCTGAGCGTGAAGTAGTCAGTGTCAAGACCGCACATAACCAAATCAAAAGTATCAGGAAGAAAAATCATGTATGTTTAATTAAATAATTTAAATAAGAAAAAAAAAATCAGTTTTAAACAAATTATAAATTATAATATATTAAAATATGCATATATTATATAGTGCATATGTTTAAAACTGATTTTTTTTTTGTGACATTTGACCCCTTTCCATTTATTTTCTGAATTCTAAACATAAATATTTCAATTTTATTTAAAATATAAAAATTAAATTAACTTCAATTTATTATTCTCATTTTTAAATTCATTAACTTAATCAATAATTTAAATGTCCCTTTAAATAAAATAGTTTTAGTTGAAAAAAGGAAATTCAGTTTTAAACGTAAAATACATTATATAATATAATATATACTCATAAAACTGAAGTTTTTTTTTTGTATCCACCTAAATCTCTATTCCTGTGGGATACCATGGTCCCCTTTCCATTTTTTTTTCTGATTTTTATACATTTATCTTTCAATTCTATTTAAAACATAACAATTAAATTCACCTTATTAAATTCATTATCATAATTTATAATGCAAATCTCCTTTGAAATAAATTACTTTTATTCAAAAAAAGAAATTCAGTTTTAAAATAATAATAGAGGGCCTAGGGGGTACATAAATACACATTTGTTTATAATTTTCAACCTTTTTAACACATTTGGTGTGAGCATGCGAATTACAATTTACCTTTCTTTAAACGAGAATACTATTTTTTTACTATATATTCGTTAAGATTATTTTATTTAAGACATTATTATTCTTAAATGTTTCTTATTTTTTACTTAATTGGCTATGTTAGAGTAAGTCAAAATTTGAGTTCAGAAAACATTTGTGTTTTAAAGGATTTCCATTTGTAACCCTTTGTTATAATCAAATAAATGCTAAATATATATTTCTTTACTTTTTATGTTTATAAGTCATAATTTAACAATAATATTAGTCACCAGAATTAATGTCTAGAGAATTTGAATATTTTTGATTGGAAAACTTGTTATTATAGGTCAACAGGAATATAGATGGATTTTGCTGAGCGTGAAGTAGTCAGTGTCAAGACCGCACATAACCAAATCAAAAGTATCAGGAAGAAAAATCATGTATGTTTAATTAAATAATTTAAATAAGAAAAAAAAATCAGTTTTAAACAAATTATAAATTATAATATATTAAAATATGCATATATTATATAGTGTATATGTTTAAAACTGATTTTTTTTTTGTGACATTTGACCCCTTTCCATTTATTTTCTGAATTATAAACATAAATATTTCAATTTTATTTAAAATATAAAAATTAAATTAACTTCAATTTATTATTCTCATTTTTAAATTCATTAACTTAATCAATAATTTAAATGTCCCTTTAAATAAAATAGTTTTAGTTGAAAAAAGGAAATTCAGTTTTAAACGTAAAATACATTATATAATATAATATATACTCATAAAACTGAAGTTTTTTTTTTTGTATCCACCTATATCTCTATTCCTGTGGGATTCCATGGTCCCCCTTCCATTTTTTTTTCTGATTTTTATACATTTATCTTTCAATTCTATTTAAAACATAACAATTAAATTCACCTTATTAAATTCATTATCATAATTTATAATGCAAATCTCCTTTGAAATAAATTACTTTTATTCAAAAAAAGAAATTCAGTTTTAAAATAATAATAGAGGGCCTAGGGGGTACATAAATACACATTTGTTTATAATTTTCAACCTTTTTAACACATTTGGTGTGAGCATGCGAATTACAATTTACCTTTCTTTAAACGAGAATACTATTTTTTTACTATTTATTCGTAAAGATTATTTTATTTAAGACATTATTATTCTTAAATGTTTCTTATCATTTACTTAATTGGCTATGATAGAGTAAGTCAAAATTTGAGTTCAGAAAATATTTGTGTTTTATAGGATTTCCATTTGTAACCCCTTAATATAATGAAATAAATGCTAAATATATATTTCTTTACTTTTTATGTTTATAAGTCATAATTTAACAATAATATTAGTCACCAGAATTAATGTCTAGAGAATTTGAATATTTTTGATTGGAAAACTTGTTATTATAGGTCAACAGGAATATAGATGGATTTTGCTGAGCGTGAAGTAGTCAGTGTCAAGACCGCACATAACCAAATCAAAAGTATCAGGAAGAAAAATCATGTATGTTTAATTAAATAATTTAAATAAGAAAAAAAAAATCAGTTTTAAACAAATTATAAATTATAATATATTAAAATATGCATATATTATATAGTGTATATGTTTAAAACTGATTTTTTTTTTGTGACATTTGACCCCTTTCCATTTATTTTCTGAATTCTAAACATAAATATTTCAATTTTATTTAAAATGTAAAAATTAAATTAACTTAAATTTATTATTCTCATTTTTCATTTCATTAACTTAATCAATAATTTAAATGTCCCTTTAAATAAAATAGTTTTAGTTGAAAAAAGGAAATTCAGTTTTAAACGTAAAATACATTATATAATATAATATATACTCATAAAACTGAATTTTTTTTTTTGTATCCACCTAAATCTCTATTCCTGTGGGATTCCATGGTCCCCTTTCCATTTTTTTCTAATTTTTATACATTTATCTTTCAATTTTATTTAAAACATAAAAATAAATTCACCTTATTAAATTCATTATCATAATTTATAATGCAAATCTCCTTTGAAATAAATTACTTTTATTCAAAAAAAGAAATTCAGTTTTAAAATAATAATAGAGGGCCTAGGGGGTACATAAATACACATTTGTTTATAATTTTCAACCTTTTTAACACATATGGTGTGAGCATGCGAATTACAATTTACCTTTTTTTAAACGAGAATACTATTTTTTTACTATATATTCGTAAAGATTATTTTATTTAAGTCATTATTATTCTTAAATGTTTCTTATCATTTACTTAATTGGCTATGTTAGAGTAAGTCAAAATTTGAGTTCAGAAAACATTTGTGTTTTAAAGGATTTCCATTTGTAACCCTTTGTTATAATCAAATAAATGCTAAATATATATTTCTTTACTTTTTATGTTTATAAGTCATAATTTAACAATAATATTAGTCACCAGAATTAATGTCTAGAGAATTTGAATATTTTTGATTGGAAAACTTGTTATTATAGGTCAACAGGAATATAGATGGATTTTGCTGAGCGTGAAGTAGTCAGTGTCAAGACCGCACATAACCAAATCAAAAGTATCAGGAAGAAAAATCATGTATGTTTAATTAAATAATTTAAATAAGAAAAAAAAATCAGTTTTAAACAAATTATAAATTATAATATATTAAAATATGCATATATTATATAGTGTATATGTTTAAAACTGATTTTTTTTTTGTGACATTTGACCCCTTTCCATTTATTTTCTGAATTATAAACATAAATATTTCAATTTTATTTAAAATATAAAAATTAAATTAACTTCAATTTATTATTCTCATTTTTAAATTCATTAACTTAATCAATAATTTAAATGTCCCTTTAAATAAAATAGTTTTAGTTGAAAAAAGGAAATTCAGTTTTAAACGTAAAATACATTATATAATATAATATATACTCATAAAACTGAAGTTTTTTTTTTTGTATCCACCTATATCTCTATTCCTGTGGGATTCCATGGTCCCCCTTCCATTTTTTTTTCTGATTTTTATACATTTATCTTTCAATTCTATTTAAAACATAACAATTAAATTCACCTTATTAAATTCATTATCATAATTTATAATGCAAATCTCCTTTGAAATAAATTACTTTTATTCAAAAAAAGAAATTCAGTTTTAAAATAATAATAGAGGGCCTAGGAGGTACATAAATACACATTTGTTTATAATTTTCAACCTTTTTAACACATTTGGTGTGAGCATGCGAATTACAATTTACCTTTCTTTAAATGAGAATACTATTTTTTTACTATTTATTCGTAAAGATTATTTTATTTAAGACATTATTATTCTTAAATGTTTCTTATCATTTACTTAATTGGCTATGATAGAGTAAGTCAAAATTTGAGTTCAGAAAATATTTGTGTTTTATAGGATTTCCATTTGTAACCCCTTAATATAATGAAATAAATGCTAAATATATATTTCTTTACTTTTTATGTTTATAAGTCATAATTTAACAATAATATTAGTCACCAGAATTAATGTCTAGAGAATTTGAATATTTTTGATTGGAAAACTTGTTATTATAGGTCAACAGGAATATAGATGGATTTTGCTGAGCGTGAAGTAGTCAGTGTCAAGACCGCACATAACCAAATCAAAAGTATCAGGAAGAAAAATCATGTATGTTTAATTAAATAATTTAAATAAGAAAAAAAATTCAGTTTTAAACAAATTATAAATTATAATATATTAAAATATGCATATATTATATAGTGTATATGTTTAAAACTGATTTTTTTTTTGTGACATTTGACCCCTTTCCATTTATTTTCTGAATTCTAAACATAAATATTTCAATTTTATTTAAAATGTAAAAATTAAATTAACTTAAATTTATTATTCTCATTTTTCATTTCATTAACTTAATCAATAATTTAAATGTCCCTTTAAATAAAATAGTTTTAGTTGAAAAAAGGAAATTCAGTTTTAAACGTAAAATACATTATATAATATAATATATACTCATAAAACTGAATTTTTTTTTTTGTATCCACCTAAATCTCTATTCCTGTGGGATTCCATGGTCCCCTTTCCATTTTTTTCTGATTTTTATACATTTATCTTTCAATTTTATTTAAAACATAAAAATAAATTCACCTTATTAAATTCATTATCATAATTTATAATGCAAATCTCCTTTGAAATAAATTACTTTTATTCAAAAAAAGTAATTCAGTTTTAAAATAATAATAGAGGGCCTAGGGGGTACATAAATACACATTTGTTTATAATTTTCAACCTTTTTAACACATATGGTGTGAGCAGGCGAATTACAATTTACCTTTCTTTAAACGAGAATACTATTTTTTTACTATATATTCGTAAAGATTATTTTATTTAAGACATTATTATTCTTAAATGTTTCTTATTATTTACTTAATTGGCTATGTTAGAGTAAGTCAAAATTTGAGTTCAGAAAACATTTGTGTTTTAAAGGATTTCCATTTGTAACCCTTTGTTATAATCAAATAAATGCTAAATAAATATTTCTTTACTTTTTATGTTTATAAGTCATAATATAACAATAATATTAGTCACCAGAATTAATGTCTAGAGAATTTGAATATTTTTGATTGGAAAACTTGTTATTATAGGTCAACAGGAATATAGATGGATTTTGCTGAGCGTGAAGTAGTCAGTGTCAATACCGCACATAACCAAATCAAAAGTATCAGGAAGAAAAATCATGTATGTTTAATTAAATAATTTAAATAAGAAAAAAAAATTCAGTTTTAAACAAATTATAAATTATAATATATTAAAATATGCATATATTATATAGTGTATATGTTTAAAACTGATTTTTTTTTTGTGACATTTGATCCCTTTCCATTTATTTTCTGAATTCTAAACATAAATATTTCAATTTTATTTAAAATATAAAAATTAAATTAACTCAAATTTATTATTCACATTTTTCAATTCATTAACTTAATCAATAATTTAAATGTCCCTTTAAATAAAATGGTTTTAGTTGAAAAAAGGAAATTCAGTTTTAAACGTAAAATACATTATATAATATAATATATACTCATAAAACTGAATTTTTTTTTTTGTATCCACCTAAATCTCTATTCCTGTGGGATTCCATGGTCCCCTTTCCATTTTTTTTTCTGATTTTTATACATTTATCTTTCAATTTTATTTAAAACATAAAAATAAATTCACCTTGTTAAATTCATTATCATAATTTATAATGCAAATCTCCTTTGAAATAAATTTCTTTTATTCAAAAAAAGAAATTCAGTTTTAAAATAATAATAGAGGGCCTAGGGGGTACATAAATACACATTTGTTTATAATTTTCAACCTTTTTAACACATTCGGTGTCAGCATGCGAATTACAATTTACCTTTCTTTAAACGAGAATACTATTTTTTTAGTATATATTCGTAAAGATTATTTTATTTAAGACATTATTATTCTTAAATGTTTCTTATTATTTACTTAATGGGCTATGTTAGAATAAGTCAAAATTTGAGTTCAGAAAACATTTGTGTTTTATATGATTTCCAAATGTAACCCTTTGTTATAATCAAATAAATGCTAAATAAATATTTCTTTACTTTTTATGTTTATAAGTCATAATATAACAATAATATTAGTCACCAGAATTAATGTCTAGAGAATTTGAATATTTTTGATCGGAAAACTTGTTATTATAGGTCAACAGGAATATAGATGGATTTTGCTGAGCGTGAAGTAGTTAGTGTCAAGACCGCACATAACCAAATCAAAAGTATCAGGAAGAAAAATCATGTATGTTTAATTAAATAATTTAAATAAGAAAAAAAAGTTCAGTTTTAAACAAATTATAAATTATAATATATTAAAATATGCATATATTATATAGTGTATATGTTTAAAACTGATTTTTTTTTTGTGACATTTGATCCCTTTCCATTTATTTTCTGAATTCTAAACATAAATATTTCAATTTTATTTAAAATATAAAAATTAAATTAACTTCAATTTATTATTCTCATTTTTAAATTCATTAACTTAATCAATAATTTAAATGTCCCATTAAATAAAATAGTTTTAGTTAAAAGGAAATTCAGTTTTAAACGTAAAATACATTATATAATATAAAATATACTATTTGTATGTATGTTTAATAAAATAATTTAAATAAGAAAAACAAAATTTAATTTTTGAACTAATAATATAGTATAATATATTAAAATATGCATGTATTATATAGTGTATATTTTTAAATAGAAATGGACATTCAAGTGATGGTGAATAGAAAGCATTAAATGTACAACATATGTTTGTTTTGATCTAAATAATTTTTGCTAATAGATAACTTTTACGTTTAAATATTTTTGGCGACACACCGCTATGGAAACAATGATGTCGTGTTGATAATCTATGTCCAATTTTAATTGTCGTTTTAATTCACGTTTGTTAAATATTTTCATTCCTGCAAATAACATTTTTTATAACTTCTGTCCAGAGTGAATATTTATATTAATAAAAGAAGAAAAATAGAATTTTAATTTTTTTTTTTCATAAATTCTATTTAAGTTAAAACATTGTATTTTTTCTTTATAACAGTAAACAGCCAACATTTATAAGCCGATCCAGAGTGAAACCAACTTACGAGGACACACACGTACTTACCTCCTTACTCCCTCGAATACAGGTACGTCGATCCTCTTTTAAATAACAACTATAAATATAAAGGTGCCAATTAAATTTATATTTTTTGATTGTTGCTCGGTATTGTTTGCTGGATTGTCGGTGTATAGGTGTTGGATATGCTCGTATTTGTTGTCAATTATTAAAAGAGTATTATTTTTTGTTTTCTGTTTCGGTTTATTGTAGGTAGTGTTGTTATATAATTTGGCTACTAAATAGGATATTGTTTTTACCGTTCGTCTGTGGTCGAATTATTTTTTTCATAATTGTTGCTCGGTATTTGTTTGCTGGTTTGTCGATGTTTTTTGTTGGATATATTTGTTGTCTATTATTCAAAGAGTGTTTTTTTTTGTTTTCTTTTTCGTTTTTTTGTAGGTTGTGTTGTTCTATATTTATTTTTTTGGCTTCTAAATAGGATATTGTTTTTATTGTTCGTCTAAGGTCTAATTATTTTTTTATGATTGTTGCTTGGTATTTGTTTGCTGGATTGTCGATGTTTTTTTGTTGGATATACTTGTATTTGTTGTCTATTATTAATAGAGTGTTAAATTTTGTTTTCTTTTTCGGTTTTTTGTAGGTAGTGTTGTTTTATATTTTGGCTTCTAAATAGGATATTGTTTTTAACGTTCGTCTAAGGTCTAATTATTTTTTTATGATTGTTGCTTGGTATTTGTTTGCTGGATTGTCGATGTTTTGGTGTTGGATATACTCGTATTTGTTGTCTATTATTCAAAGAGTGTTTTTTTTTGTTTTCTTTTTCGGCTTTTTGTAGGTAGTGTTGTTCTATATTTATTTTTTGGCTTCTAAATAGGATATTGTTTTTATTGTTCGTCTAAGGTCTAATTATTTTTTTATGATTGTTGCTTGGTATTTGTTTGCTGGATTGTCGATGTTTTTTTGTTGGATATACTTGTGTTTGTTGTCTATTATTAATAGAGTGTTAAATTTTGTTTTCTTTTTCGGTTTTTTGTAGGTAGTGTTGTTTTATATTTTGGCTTCTAAATAGGATATTGTTTTTACCGTTCGTCTAAGGTCTAATTATTTTTTTATGATTGTTGCTTGGTATTTGTTTGCTGGATTGTCGATGTTTTGGTGTTGGATATACTCGTATTTGTTGTCTATTATTAATAGAGTGTTAAATTTTGTTTTCTTTTTCGGTTTTTTGTAGGTAGTGTTGTTTTATATTTTGGCTTCTAAATAGGATATTGTTTTTATTGTTCGTTAAGGTCTAATTATTTTTTATAAGATTGTTGCTCGGTATTTGTTTGCTGGATTGTCAATGTTTTGGTGTTGTATATACTCGTATTTGTTGTCTATTATTAGTAGAGTGTTATATTTGGTTTTCTTTTTCGGTTTTTTGTAGGTAGTGTTGTTTTATATTTTGGCTTCTAAATAGGATATTGTTTTTACCGTTCGTCTAAGGTATAATTATTTTTTTATGATTGTTGCTTGGTATTTGTTTGCTGGATTGTCGATGTTTTGGTGTTGGTTATACTCGTATTTGTTGTCTATTATTAATAAAGTCTTATATTTGGTTTTTTTTTTCGGTTTTTTTGTAGGTTGTGTTGTTTTATATTTTGGCTTCTAATTAGGATATTGTTTTTATTGTTCGTTAAGGTCTAATTATTTTTTATAAGATTGTTGCTCGGTATTTGTTTGCTGGATTGTCAATGTTTTGGTGTTGGATGTATTTGTTGTTCCTTGGCGTAGGGAAAGTGGCATGCCCACCGCCCAATGCTCGATAGTGCATTGCAGTAGCCCTACCCTGGCCTTAATTGACTGGGGTAGTCTGGCCCTCCAGGTTGGGGGTTGGTCGACGGGCTAACAACCCGTCACCGTAAAAAACACATTGTTGTGAATCTTCAAAATATGCCTCGGACACTGGAAAACTCGGACTATCAGAAAGGAACTGGAAAATGGAAAAGTTGGAGATATTAGGATTGGCACTTGGAATATTAGAACTCTTTTTAAAATAGGCGCTATGAAAACAATAATCGACGAAATTAAGAGATATAAAATACCAATTGTAGCGCTTCAAGAAATAAGATGGCCGGGAAATGGCAGCATAAAGTCAAACGGTACAACCCTATTCTACAGCGGAGGAGCAAGTGATAGACACGAATTTGGAGTAGGTTTTGTGATCAATGAGGCACTACTCACAAAAGTTAGTAAGTTCGAAGCGATTAATGAACGTTAGTGCTACATACGTTTTTCGATGCCGAGTTATGACCTAATAATAATCAACTGCCACGCACCTACGGAAGAAAAAGAGGAAGAAGTTAAGAGCACATTCTATGAAGACCTCGAACGAGTATATGATACTCTTCCAAGACACAGTGTAAAACTAGTTATTGGAGATATGAATGCAAAACTAGGACAAGAGGAAGAATACAAACCAACAATTGGCAGAGAGAGCTTACACAGTATATCAAATGATAATGGAACAAGATTTGTTAACTTTGCTACCTCCAGGGACATTATTATCTGTAGTACTTATTTCCCAAGAAAAAATATCCACAAGCAAACGTGGATATCACCCAATGGAAGAACATGTAACCAAATCGACCACCTGGCGATCGATAAAGAGCACCGATCATGGATAAAAAACATCCGCAGTTTCAGAGGAGCGGATGGTGATACGGACCATTACTTAGTGGTAGCCACCATGACAAAAAAATTCTCAACCAGCTGGAAGATGAAAAAAAGTAAAAGTAAGCTAAAGATGCTGAATGTTGAGAAAATCAAGGATCCAATAGAAATAAATAAATATAGAAACAATATATCCGAAGAAATCAAAAGAATAAAGAACCAACAGTGCACCACAGATGACAATCAGCAGACGAGGTGGAAGAACTTAAAAGTTACAACTGACATAGCCGCAAAAGACCTCAGAACAAGAAATACAAACATAAAAAAGAAACATTGGTTCAACGAACAATGCCAGAGGGTAATAAGTATACGCAATGAAACGAGATTAAAAATGCTACAAAATACAACTCCAGAAACCACAGAAGAATACAAAACCAAGAAAGAAATAGCAAAAAAAACAATTAGAAGGGAGAAAAGACTAGCGGAAAAGGAAATGTTGGAAAATATAGAAAAAGATTACAAGAACCCAAGAGAATTTTTTAAAAAATGCAAAACAGTTAGACAAGACTTTAAAGCTCAAACCTTCATCATAAAAGATGATAATGATGACATACTCACAGAACCGACAAAAATAGTCGAAAAATTCCGGCTCCACTTCGAGGAGTTGTTAAATAACAATAGTACCAATGGAAACTTTGATAAATATGAGGAATTGATTTACCAAACAGCAGAAACAGAGTTAGCCGAATCAGATCCGGAAGAAATAGATCTTATCATCAAAGGTCTCAAAAACTTTAAAGCCCCAGGGGAGGATGAAATTAACCCGGAACTACTAAAGCTAGCGGGAAAAGACCTAAAGACAGAACTATACCTTCTAATAAAAGACGTATGGAAAAATGAATGTATGCCCAAGGACTGGAACCTAGGGATGATATGCCCAATCTTCAAAAAAGGAGATATGAAGAAAGTAACAAACTATCGTGGGATATCACTACTGGACTCTGCATACAAAGTGTTATCAATAGCCATTTTAAGAAGACTAGAAATATACGCGAAGGATATAATCGGAGAATACCAATGTGGTTTTAAAAAAGGCAAGTCCACGACAGACCACATTCACACGCTTAGACAACTCATGGAGAAACACTACGAGTATAATAAAGACCTACATATACTGTTCATGGACTTTAGCAAGCATATGACAGCATCAACCGAGAACAATTGTGGATAATTCTGAGAAACTTTGGCATACCAGACAAATTAGTGAGACTAGTCCAAATGTGTAATGAACAAACCTATTGCAAAGTACGGTTTTTAGGAGAAGTATCCACAAGATTTGAATGCAAAACTGGTCTGAGGCAGGGTGATGCGCAATCCCCAGTACTATTTAACCTAGCCCTGGAAAAGGTAGTTCAAGACGCAACAGACACGAAAGAAATGGGGGTAATAGGGACTCATACCTTGCTTGCTTATGCAGACGATATCATTATACTAGGAAAATCTAAACACGATGTCGAGGAGAGAGCAAAAAAACTAATAAATGCCAGCAGCAACATGGGACTAGTTATAAACGAGTGTAAGACCAAATATATGGTAATGACTAGGAACGCAACGACCAAGGGTAATCTACACGTCGGAGATCTTACTTTCGAACAGGTAGGAGATTTCAAGTATTTGGGAGTAAACATAAATGAAAAAAACAACATGCATAATGAAATTAAGATGAGAATAAATGCAGCAAATAAATGTTACTTCACAATGAGAGAAATGCTATCCTCCAAGCTACTGTCAAGACGTACAAAAGAGCGCCTATACTGTACATACATGCGTCCCATAGTGACGTATGCATGTGAGACATGGTCTAGCACCCAGGGGGATGAAGAAAAACTACAGAACATTGAAAGGAAAATATTAAGAAAAATTTATGGACCAGTATATAACAATGAATTGGAAAGATTTGAAAGAAGGAATAATGAAAATCTGCAACAACTATACAATAAACCGAGTATAAGACACTTCTTAATCAGAAAAAGGCTGGAATGAGCAGACCATGTCTGGCGAGCCGAAGACACGATAATTAAGAAAGTCACGGAAAGTAAAATAACAGGGAAAAGACCAAGAGGCAGACCCCGACAGAGATGGTATGATAGAGTAGAAAAAGACTTAAAGAAGATCAACCCATTGCTAGATATGGGAGTGGCATCGGATAGGGAGAAGTGGAAAAGCATTTTAGAAGCGGCGATGGTCCTCAATGGACCGCTATAAGCCTAAAAGAAGAAGATATTTGTTGTCTATTATTCAAAGAGTGTTTTTTTTGTTTTCTTTTTCGTTTTTTTGTAGGTAGTGTTGTTTTATATGTATATTTTGGATTCTAAATAGGATATTGTTTTTACCGTTCGTCTAAGATCTATTATTTTTTTATGATTGTTGCTTGGTATTTGTTTGCTGGATAGTCGGTGTTTTGGTGTTGGATATACTTGTATTTGTTGTCTATTATTAATAGAGTGTTATATTTGGTTTTCTTTTTCGGTTTTTTGTAGGTAGTGTTGTTTCATATTTTGGCTTCTAAATAGGATATTGTTTTTACCGTTCGTCTAAGGTCTATTATTTTTTTTATGATTGTTGCTTGGTATTTGTTTGCTGGATTGTCGGTGTTATGGTGTTGGATATACTCGTATATGTTGTCTAATATTAATAGAGTGTTAAATTTTGTTTTCTTTTTCGGTATTTTGTAGGTAGTGTTGTTTTATATTTATATTTTGGCTTCTAGATAGGATATTGTTTTTACCGTTCGTCTAAGGTCTAATTATTTTTTTATGATTGTTGCTTGGTATTTGTTTGCTGGATTGTCGATGTTTTGGTGTTGGATATACTCGTATTTGTTGTTTATGATTAATAAAGTGTTATATTTGGTTTTCTTTTTCGTTTTTTTGTAGGTAGTGTTGTTTTATATGTATATTTTGGATTCTAAATAGGATATTGATTTTACCGTTCGTCTAAGGTCTATTATTTTTTTTATGATTGTTGCTTGGTATTTGTTTGCTGGATTGTTGGTGTTTTGGTGTTGAATATACTCGTATTTGTTGTCTATTATTAATAGAGTGTTATATTTGGTTTTCTTTTTCGGTTTTTTGTAGGTAGTGTTGTTTTATATTTTGGCTTCTAATTAGGATATTGTTTTTATTGTTCGTTAAGGTCTAATTATTTTTTATAAGATTGTTGCTCGGTATTTGTTTGCTGGATTGTCAATGTTTTGGTGTTGGATATACTCGTATTTGTTGTCTATTATTAATAGAGTGTTATATTTGGTTTTCTTTTTCGGTTTTTTGTAGGTAGTGTTGTTTTATATTTTGGCTTCTAAATAGGATATTGTTTTTACCGTTCGTCTAAGGTCTAATTATTTTTTTATGATTGTTGCTTGGTATTTAGTTGCTGGATTGTCAATGTTTTGGTGTTGGATATACTCGTATATGTTGTCTAATATTAATAAAGTGTTATATTTGGTTTTCTTTTTCGGTTTTTTGTAGGTAGTGTTGTTTTATATTTTGGCTTCTAAATAGGATATTGTTTTTTTTACCGTTCGTCTAAGGTCTAATTATTTTTTTATGATTGTTGCTTGGTATTTGTTTGCTGGATTGTCGATGTTTTGGTGTTGGATATACTCGTATTTGTTGTCTATTATTAATAGAGTGTTATATTTGGTTTTCTTTTTCGGTTTTTTGTAGGTAGTGTTGTTTTATATTTTGGCTTCTAAATAGGATATTGTTTTTACCGTTCGTCTAAGGTCTAATTATTTTTTTATGATTGTTGCTTGGTATTTGTTTGCTGGATTGTCGATGTGTTGGTGTTGGATATACTTGTATTTGTTGTCTATTATTAATAGAGTGTTATATTTGGTTTTCTTTTTCGGTTTTTTGTAGGTAGTGTTGTTTTATATTTTGGCTTCTAAATAGGATATTGTTTTTACCTTTCGTCTAAGGTCTAATTATTTTTTTATGATTGTTGTGTAATATTTGTTTGCTGGATTGTCGATGTTTTTTTGTTGGATATATTTGTTGTCTATTATTAATAAAGTGTTATATTTGGTTTTTTTTTTTCGGTTTTTTGTAGGTAGTGTTGTTTTATATTTTGGCTTCTAATTAGGATATTGTTTTTACCGTTCGTCTAAGGTCTAATTATTTTTTTATGATTGTTGCTTAGTATTTGTTTGCTGGATTGTCGATGTGTTGGTGTTGGATATACTTGTATTTGTTGTCTATTATTAATAGAGTGTTATATTTGGTTTTCTTTTTCGGTTTTTTGTAGGTAGTGTTGTTTTATATTTTGGCTTCTAATTAGGATATTGTTTTTACCGTTCGTCTAAGGTCTAATTATTTTTTTATGATTGTTGCTTAGTATTTGTTTGCTGGATTGTCGATGTGTTGGTGTTGGATATACTTGTATTTGTTGTCTATTATTAATAGAGTGTTATATTTGGTTTTCTTTTTCGGTTTTTTGTAGGTAGTGTTGTTTTATTTTGGCTTCTAATTAGGATATTATTTTTATTGTTCGTTAAGGTCTAATTATTTTTTTTAAGATTGTTGCTCGGTATTTGTTTGCTGGATTGTCGATGTGTTGGTGTTGGATATACTTGTATTTGTTGTCTATTATTAATAGAGTGTTATATTTGGTTTTCTTTTTCGGTTTTTTGTAGGTAGTGTTGTTTTATATTTTGGCTTCTAATTAGGATATTATTTTTATTGTTCGTTAAGGTCTAATTATTTTTTTTAAGATTGTTGCTCGGTATTTGTTTGCTGGATTATCAATGTTTTGGTGTTGTATATACTCGTATTTGTTGTCTATTATTAGTAGAGTGTTATATTTGGTTTTCTTTTTCGGTTTTTTGTAGGTAGTGTTGTTTTATATTTTGGCTTCTAAATAGGATATTGTTTTTACCGTTCGTCTAAGGTATAATTATTTTTTTATGATTGTTGCTTGGTATTTGTTTGCTGGATTGTCGATGTTTTGGTGTTGGTTATACTCGTATTTGTTGTCTATTATTAATAAAGTGTTATATTTGGTTTTCTTTTTCGGTTTTTTGTAGGTAGTGTTGTTTTATATTTTGGCTTCTAAATAGGATATTGTTTTTACCGTTCGTCTAAGGTCTAATTATTTTTTTATGATTGTTGCTTGGTATTTAGTTGCTGGATTGTCAATGTTTTGGTGTTGGATATACTCGTATATGTTGTCTAATATTAATAAAGTGTTATATTTGGTTTTCTTTTTCGGTTTTTTGTAGGTAGTGTTGTTTTATATTTTGGCTTCTAAATAGGATATTGTTTTTACCTTTCGTCTAAGGTCTAATTATTTTTTTATGATTGTTGTGTAATATTTGTTTGCTGGATTGTCGATGTTTTTTTGTTGGATATATTTGTTGTCTATTATTAATAAAGTGTTATATTTGGTTTTTTTTTTCGGTTTTTTGTAGGTAGTGTTGTTTTATATTTTGGCTTCTAATTAGGATATTGTTTTTACCGTTCGTCTAAGGTCTAATTATTTTTTTATGATTGTTGCTTAGTATTTGTTTGCTGGATTGTCGATGTGTTGGTGTTGGATATACTTGTATTTGTTGTCTATTATTAATAGAGTGTTATATTTGGTTTTCTTTTTCGGTTTTTTGTAGGTAGTGTTGTTTTATATTTTGGCTTCTAATTAGGATATTGTTTTTACCGTTCGTCTAAGGTCTAATTATTTTTTTATGATTGTTGCTTAGTATTTGTTTGCTGGATTGTCGATGTGTTGGTGTTGGATATACTTGTATTTGTTGTCTATTATTAATAGAGTGTTATATTTGGTTTTCTTTTTCGGTTTTTTGTAGGTAGTGTTGTTTTATATTTTGGCTTCTAATTAGGATATTATTTTTATTGTTCGTTAAGGTCTAATTATTTTTTTTAAGATTGTTGCTCGGTATTTGTTTGCTGGATTGTCGATGTGTTGGTGTTGGATATACTCGTATTTGTTGTCTATTATTAGTAGAGTGTTATATTTGGTTTTCTTTTTCGGTTTTTTGTAGGTAGTGTTGTTTTATATTTTGGCTTCTAAATAGGATATTGTTTTTACCGTTCGTCTAAGGTATAATTATTTTTTTATGATTGTTGCTTGGTATTTGTTTGCTGGATTGTCGATGTTTTGGTGTTGGTTATACTCGTATTTGTTGTCTATTATTAATAAAGTGTTATATTTGGTTTTCTTTTTCGGTTTTTTGTAGGTAGTGTTGTTTTATATTTTGGCTTCTAAATAGGATATTGTTTTTACCGTTCGTCTAAGGTCTAATTATTTTTTTATGATTGTTGCTTGGTATTTAGTTGCTGGATTGTCAATGTTTTGGTGTTGGATATACTCGTATATGTTGTCTAATATTAATAAAGTGTTATATTTGGTTTTCTTTTTCGGTTTTTTGTAGGTAGTGTTGTTTTATATTTTGGCTTCTAAATAGGATATTGTTTTTTTACCGTTCGTCTAAGGTCTAATTATTTTTTTATGATTGTTGCTTGGTATTTGTTTGCTGGATTGTCGATGTTTTGGTGTTGGATATACTCGTATTTGTTGTCTATTATTAATAGAGTGTTATATTTGGTTTTCTTTTTCGGTTTTTTGTAGGTAGTGTTGTTTTATATTTTGGCTTCTAAATAGGATATTGTTTTTACCGTTCGTCTAAGGTCTAATTATTTTTTTATGATTGTTGCTTGGTATTTGTTTGCTGGATTGTCGATGTGTTGGTGTTGGATATACTTGTATTTGTTGTCTATTATTAATAGAGTGTTATATTTGGTTTTCTTTTTCGGTTTTTTGTAGGTAGTGTTGTTTTATATTTTGGCTTCTAAATAGGATATTGTTTTTACCTTTCGTCTAAGGTCTAATTATTTTTTTATGATTGTTGTGTAATATTTGTTTGCTGGATTGTCGATGTTTTTTTGTTGGATATATTTGTTGTCTATTATTAATAAAGTGTTATATTTGGTTTTTTTTTTCGGTTTTTTGTAGGTAGTGTTGTTTTATATTTTGGCTTCTAATTAGGATATTGTTTTTACCGTTCGTCTAAGGTCTAATTATTTTTTTATGATTGTTGCTTAGTATTTGTTTGCTGGATTGTCGATGTGTTGGTGTTGGATATACTTGTATTTGTTGTCTATTATTAATAGAGTGTTATATTTGGTTTTCTTTTTCGGTTTTTTGTAGGTAGTGTTGTTTTATATTTTGGCTTCTAATTAGGATATTATTTTTATTGTTCGTTAAGGTCTAATTATTTTTTTTAAGATTGTTGCTCGGTATTTGTTTGCTGGATTGTCGATGTTTTGGTGTTGGTTATACTCGTATTTGTTGTCTATTATTAATAGAGTGTTATTTTTTGTTTTCTTTTTCGGTTTTTTGTAGGTAGTGTTGTTTTATATTTTGGCTTCTAAATAGGATATTGTTTTTACCGTTCGTCTAAGGTATAATTATTTTTTTATGATTGTTGCTTGGTATTTGTTTGCTGGATTGTCGATGTTTTGGTGTTGGTTATACTCGTATTTGTTGTCTATTATTAATAAAGTGTTATATTTGGTTTTCTTTTTCGGTTTTTTGTAGGTAGTGTTGTTTTATATTTTGGCTTCTAAATAGGATAGTGTTTTTACTGTTCGTCTAAGGTCTAATTATTTTTTATATGATTGTTGCTCGGTATTTGTTTGCTGGATTGTCGGTGTTTTGGTGTTAGATATACTCTTATTTATTGTCTATTATTAATAAAGTGTTATATTTGGTTTTCTTTTTAGGTTTTTTGTAGGAAATGTTGTTTTATATGTTGGCTTCTAAATAGGATATTGTTTTTACCGTTCTTCTAAGGTCTAATTATTATTTTATGATTGTTGCTTGGTATTTGTTTGCTGGATTGTCGATGTTCTGGTGTTGGATATACTCGTATTTGTTGTCTATTATTAATAAAGTGTTATATTTGGTTTTTTTTTCGGTTTTTTGTAGGTAGTGTTGTTTTATATTTTGGCTTCTAAATAGGATATTGTTTTTACCTTTCGTCTAAGGTCTAATTATTTTTTTATGATTGTTGTGTAATATTTGTTTGCTGGATTGTCGATGTTTTTTTGTTGGATATATTTGTTGTCTATTATTAATAAAGTGTTATATTTGGTTTTTTTTTTTCGGTTTTTTGTAGGTAGTGTTGTTTTATATTTTGGCTTCTAAATAGGATATTGTTTTTACCGTTCGTCTAAGGTCTTATTATTATTTTATGATTGTTGCTTGGTATTTGTTTGCTGGATTGTCGATGTTTTGGTGTTGGATATACTCGTATTTGTTGTCTATTATTAATAAAGTGTTATATTTGGTTTTTTTTTTCGGTTTTTTGTAGGTAGTGTTGTTTTATATTTTGGCTTCTAATTAGGATATTGTTTTTACCGTTCGTCTAAGGTCTAATTATTTTTTTATGATTGTTGCTTGGTATTTGTTTGCTGGATTGTCAATGTTTTGGTGTTGGATATATTTGTTGTCTATTATTCAAAGAGTGTTTTTTTTTTTTTTTCTTTTTCGTTTTTTTGTAGGTAGTGTTGTTTTATATGTATATTTTGGATTCTAAATAGGATATTGATTTTACCGTTCGTCTAAGGTCTATTACTTTTTTTATGATTGTTGCTTGGTATTTGTTTGCTGGATTGTCGGTGTTTTGGTGTTAGATATACTCTTATTTATTGTCTATTATTAATAAAGTGTTATATTTGGTTTTCTTTTTCGGTTTTTTGTAGGTAGTGTTGTTTTATATTTTGGCTTCTAAATAGGATAGTGTTTTTACTGTTCGTCTAAGGTCTAATTATTTTTTATATGATTGTTGCTCGGTATTTGTTTGCTGGATTGTCGGTGTTTTGGTGTTAGATATACTCTTATTTATTGTCTATTATTAATAAAGTGTTATATTTGGTTTTCTTTTTCGGTTTTTTGTAGGTAGTGTTGTTTTATATGTTGGCTTCTAAATAGGATATTGATTTTACCGTTCGTCTAAGGTCTATTATTTTTTTTATGATTGTTGCTTGGTATTTGTTTGCTGGATTGTCGATGTTTTGGTGTTGGATATACTCGTATTTGTTGTCTATTATTAATAAAGTGTTATATTTGGTTTTTTTTTTCGTTTTTTTGTAGGTAGTGTTGTTTTATATTTTGGCTTCTTAATAGGATATTGTTTTTACCGTTCGTCTAAGGTCTAATTATTTTTTTATGATTGTTGCTTGGTATTTGTTTGCTGGATTGTCAATGTTTTGGTGTTGTATATACTCGTATTTGTTGTCTATTATTAATAGAGTGTTATATTTGGTTTTCTTTTTCGGTTTTATGTAGGTAGTGTTGTTTTATATTTTGGCTTCTAATTAGGATATTGTTTTTATTGTTCGTTAAGGTCTAATTATTTTTTATAAGATTGTTGCTCGGTATTTGTTTGCTGGATTGTCAATGTTTTGGTGTTGGATATACTCGTATTTGTTGTCTATTATTAATAGAGTGTTATATTTGGTTTTCTTTTTCGGTTTTTTGTAGGTAGTGTTGTTTTATATGTTGGCTTCTAAATAGGATATTGTTTTTACCGTTCTTCTAAGGTCTAATTATTTTTTTATGATTGTTGCTTGGTATTTGTTTGCTGGATTATCGATTTTTTGGTGTTGGATATTCTCGTATTTGTTGTCTATTATTAATAAAGTGTTATATTTGGTTTTCTTTTTCGGTATTTTGTAGGTAGTGTTGTTTTATATTTTGGCTTCTAATTAGGATATTATTTTTATTGTTCGTTAAGGTCTAATTATTTTTTTTAAGATTGTTGCTCGGTATTTGTTTGCTGGATTATCAATGTTTTGGTGTTGTATATACTCGTATTTGTTGTCTATTATTAATAAAGTGTTATATTTGGTTTTCTTTTTCGGTTTTTTGTAGGTAGTGTTGTTTTATATTTTGGCTTCTAAATAGGATATTGTTTTTACCGTTCGTCTAAGGTCTAATTATTATTTTATGATTGTTGCTTGGTATTTGTTTGCTGGATTGTCGATGTTTTGGTGTTGGATATACTCGTATTTGTTGTCTATTATTAATAAAGTGTTATATTTGGTTTTTTTTTTCGGTTTTTTGTAGGTAGTGTTGTTTTATATTTTGGCATCTAATTAGGATATTGTTTTTACCGTTCGTCTAAGGTCTAATCATTTTTTTATGATTGTTGCTTGGTATTTGTTTGCTGGATTGTCAATGTTTTGGTGTTGGATATATTTGTTGTCTATTATTCAAAGAGTGTTTTTTTTTGTTTTCTTTTTCGTTTTTTTGTAGGTAGTGTTGTTTTATATGTATATTTTGGATTCTAAATAGGATATTGATTTTACCGTTCGTCTAAGGTCTATTATTTTTTTTATGATTGTTGCTTGGTATTTGTTTGCTGGATTGTTGGTGTTTTGGTGTTGGATATACTCGTATTTGTTGTCTATTATTAATAGAGTGTTATATTTGGTTTTCTTTTTCGGTTTTTTGTAGGTAGTGTTGTTTCATATTTTGGCTTCTAAATAGGATATTGTTTTTACCGTTCGTCTAAGGTCTATAATTTTTTTTATGATTGTTGCTTGGTATTTGTTTGCTGGATTGTCGATGTTTTGGTGTTGGTTATACTCGTATTTGTTGTCTATTATTAATAAAGTGTTATATTTGGTTTTCTTTTTCGGTTTTTTGTAGGTAGTGTTGTTTTATATGTTGGCTTCTAAATAGGATATTGTTTTTACCGTTCTTCTAAGGTCTAATTATTTTTTTATGATTGTTGCTTGGTATTTGTTTGCTGGATTGTCGGTGTTTTGGTGTTGGATATACTCGTATATGTTGTCTAATATTAATAGAGTGTTAAATTTTGTTTTCTTTTTCGGTTTTTTGTAGGTAGTGTTGTTTTATATTTTGGCTTCTAAATAGGATATTGTTTTTATTGTTCGTCTATGGTCGAATTATTTTTTTCATAATTGTTGGTTGGTATTTGTTTGCTGGGTTGTTGACGTTTTGGTGTTGGATATAATTTGTTGTTTTTTTTTAGATTGGTTTTTCTTGATTTATTTTTTTCGGTTTTTTGTAGGAAGTGTGAAATAGTATTTATTTTTTGGCATCTCATAAGAAATTTTCTTTTCATTGATTGCTGTAGGTATATATATTGCTATCTTTTTATAATTTTTGATCGGTATTTGTTCGCTGGATTGTCGATAATTTGGTGTTGGATATACTTGTTGTCTTTTATTAAAAGTTTTTTTTTTTTTTTGATTTCTCTTTCGGTTTTTGCTGTGGATTTTGCTGAGCATGAAGTAGTCAGTGTCAAGACCGCCCATAACCAAATCTTAAGGACGAAAAATCATGTATGTTTAATATAATATTTTAAATAAGAAATATAAAATTCAATTTTAATCTTATAATATTTTATATTATATTAAAAAATGCATATATTATATAGTGTATATTTTTAAAGCTGAATTTTTTTTTTTTGTGACTTTAGACCCCTTTCCATTTTTTTTCTGATTTCTAAACATAAATATTTCAATTTTATTTAAAACATAAAAATTAAATTCACTTAATAAAATTCATTATCATAATTTATAATGCAAATCTCCTTTGAAATAAATTACTTTTATTCAAAAAAAGAAATTCAGTTTTAAAATAATAATAGAGGGCCTAGGGGGTACATAAATACACATTTGTTTATAATTTTCAACCTTTTTAACACATTTGGTGTGAGCATGCGAATTACAATTTACCTTTCTTTAAACGAGAATACTATTTTTTTACTATATATTCGTAAAGATTATTTTATTTAAGACATTATTATTCTTAAATGTTTCTTATTATTTACTTAATTGGCTATGTTAGAGTAAGTCAAAATTTGAGTTCAGAAAACATTTGTGTTTTATAGGATTTCCATTTGTAACCCTTTGTTATAATCAAGTAAATGCTAAATAAATATTTCTTTACTTTTTATGTTTATAAGTTATAATTTAACAATAATATTAGTCACCAGAATTAATGTCTAGAGAATTTGAATATTTTTGATTGGAAAACTTGTTATTATAGGTCAACAGGAATATAGATGGATTTTGCTGAGCGTGAAGTAGTCAGTGTCAAGACCGCCCATAACCAAATCAAAAGTATCAGGAAGAAAAATCATGTATGTTTAATTAAATAATTTAAATAAGAAAAAAAAATTCAGTTTTAATCATATTATAAATTATAATATATTAAAATATGCATATATTATATAGTGTATATGTTTAAAACTGATTTTTTTTTTTGACTTTTGACCCCTTTCCATTTATTTTCTGAATTCTAAACATAAATATTTCAATTTTATTTAAAATATAAAAATTAAATTCATTTAATATCATTCTTTATAATAATTTATAATGAAAATCTCCTTTGAAATAAATTACTTTTATTCAAAAAAAGAAATTCAGTTTTATAATTATAATAGAGGGCCTAGGTGGTACATAAATACACATTTGTTTATAATTTTCAAATTTTTAACACATATGGTGTGAGCATGCTAATTACAATTTACCTTTCTTTAAACGAGAATACTATTTTTTTACTATATATTCAGAAAGATTATTTTATTTAAGACATTATTATTCTTAAATTTATTATTCTCATTTTTAAATTCATTAATTTAATTAATAACATAAATCTCCCTTTGAATAAATTAGTATTAGTTGAAAAAAGGAAATTCAGCTTTAAACTTGAAATACATTTTTTAATATATAAATATATAAATATTATAATGTATATTTTTATAACTGAATTTTTTTTCTTGTCCTTTAATAATATTTTTTAATAATTTTAAGTTGAGTTTTATAATCTTTTTTTTTTGTAATTAAAATATTATCAATGAAAATATCATTTAATTTTAATTTTTTATTTATTTTACTTAATTTTGTAATATTTCAAAATATTTTATTTTTGTGTGTATTTTTTTTTTTTTGTTGGATTTCTTCGCTTGAAATTTTTTATATACAATGATCGTTTACATTTTTTCACAAAATTATTTGTGTTTTAAACAAATACAATCATTTATCAGGTGGAGAATCCTAATATTATCTGGAGTTGGTTTTGGATAATTGACATGACGGAGTTATAGATAGGCAATAGTAAAACATATCCGATTGTCTCTATACGTTACAATATTGTTTGTTCAATAATAATTATTGCTAAGCTAATTAAACTAAGTATTATCTGAGATTCCTATAAGTCCATGAAATGAATATGGTGAATAATTTTATATTGTAAATAAAGGCCTCGATAACATAGGCCATTGTCCTAGAAAAGAAACAATAGTAGTTATATAAACATAATTTCGATAGGTGTACCGTAGTGAATACAATTTTATTTTTTTTTTATACAATCTGGGTTTAAAAGTTAGAGAGTATTTATACAGTTCGAGAAAGATAGTTTGAATAAAATAAATAAAAAAAAGAAAACATAGATAATTACAGTAGAAATTTACCTGGTGGAAGCTACATAGTGTATAAAGGTTAGATCGTTTTCTATAAATTAGTGTCTTCGGCAAATTGTAGTGTGTTGTGGATATTTAGTGGCTCGTTGTTGAGGCATTCTATTTTTTATAATTCTATTCACGTTTGTTAAATATTTTCATTTTTGCAAATTACTTTTTTTTAACTTCTGCCCAGAGTGTATATTAATAAAAAAAGAAAATATAGAATTTTAATTATTTTTTCTTAAATTCTTAGAGTATAGTTGATTGTTAAAACTTTGTATTTTTTCTTTATAACAGTAAACAGCTAACATCTAGGAGCCGATCCAGAGTGAAACGAGGACACACGCGTATCTACCGACTTACTCGCTCGAATACAGGTATGTAATTTTTAATTTCAATAACAAATGTAAATAAAATTGTGTCAAATAAATAAGTATTTTTTGATTTCAAGTTTAATCTTTTATATTCAATACATTACTATTTTAAAATTTACAATAATCATCAAGTATTCTCGGTTGTGTAAATTATATTTTTCCATTACTGAAATCAATTTTTATCCATTCAATATTCATTTAAATGATTAATACTCTGAATTTTTTAATTCAATTTCTATTGTAATTGCATTAGTATTCGTTTCATTTTATTATAAAATATATTTTCTTGTTTCACCTTCATGAGCAGTCTCTAATCCCGTGGATACCTTTTTTAATTTTATTTTTAGTCATTAAAGCATTTATTTTTTATTAATAATTTAAAGTATTATGTTTTATCTTTCATACTACTGACCTAAGTACTCACGATTTATCGAGTGATGTTATTTATAACTAAAAGAAGTTGTAAACAAAAATAACATTTAAATTTAAATTAAATTGTTTGGCGGCACATTGCGACGGAAACAATTATGAGTCAGTTAATCTATGGCCAATGTCACTTGTCTTATTCTATTTACGTTTGTTAAATATTTTTATTTTTCCAAATTACATTTTTTACAATTTTTCGTGTCATAGTATTTTAGTAATACTTGAATAAAGGAACCGGTTATTAGTTTCCATTATTTATTATAGGATAGGAACCCGTTTAGCAGTGAAATGTATAACCGAGAAGCGAATATAGATTGAAGTAAACAATCAGTGACAACTACGATCACGCATTACTGCATTGTTCCCACAGTACGCGTTGAGATCACAGAAAGTATGCAAGGTATAAAATATGCTTAGTATAAATTAATTACCTAGCAGGCTTGTAGGTTTTAAAATTATTAGATTAAATTATTAGTTTCTACTAATAAATTATTATTTTATATGTTTTATCTGTACAAAAATATTTTACTAGTTATACCGCAGAATATTATTTCCCTTTCCATTTTCACTTAATCTTTTGTAATAATAAAATGGTGTTGTACATCGGTGTACTTATATTTTGTAATAAATATTGTTAAAGTTTTGTATTTTTGTTGACGTATGCACAAATCACCGTATTTTCGTCAGTTTATATTGTTAGCTAAATTATTTATTCTAAGAATTTTTATTTCAGAATATAGATTTTACCTATAGGTAACTTCAAATGGTCAGTATGCAAAAGAAAAAATTGGCAAATTCTTAAAAATAGTTTCCTCGTTTATTTTATAAAACATTAAAGTTATAACAGGGACCTAAAATTCAATGTAAAGTTCAAATAAAGTCTTAAATGTGGATTTATTTTCTACGGTTTTTTGTATGTTGAATAGTATTTATGTTTTGGCTTCAGATAAGGGATTTTTTTCTTACTGTTTGATGTAGGTCTATTTATTGTTTTTTGGTTATATGTTTATGGTTTCTGCTCGGTATTTGTTTGGTGGATTGTCCATATTTTAGTATTGGATATGTTTGTTGTCTGATTTTAGGATGATATTTCTTGGTTTTTTTTTTTTTTATTAGGTTCTTTTTTGGTAGTGTGGAATATGATTTATGTTTTGGCTTTTATTATGATATTTTCTTTTTATTGTTTGATGTAGGAATATCTATAATATTCTTGGCTTTATTTTTATGGTCTTTGTTCAGTATTTGTTTGTTTGATTGTTCGTGTTTTGGTGTTGGATATATTTGTTTTCTACTTTTAAATGTGAATTTCTTGATTTGAATTTTTTAGGTTTTTTTGTAGGTAATGTTGAATAGTATATATCTTATGCTTCCAATAAGAATGTTTGAATAATCTTCAAAAATAAATTGGCTTTTATGTGACAATGTAGTTTATTTCTAATAAGAAGATTTTGTATACAGCATTAGGGTATTCCGTCGAGATCGAGATTTTTACTATTACATTTACTAAATGCTGTTTTATGGCGTTAGGAAAGTTATACACACCTAACAGACCATTGTGGCTAGTCCTCCAGGTTAGGAGTTGATTGGTGGGCTTATAAGCCACCATCGCAAAAAAAATATTGTTTAAGAGTTCATTAATTAGACTTGGGGACAGAGTAATGGAATCTAGAGTGGACAATTCTTAATCAGCTCTACGCTTTGGAAAATTGAAAATAAAGACTTTACACATAACAAGGATAGTTTTAGCATTAGTTACGAAATTTAAAAATATAGATTAGGGATTTTAGCTTGACAAGAAATAAGATGGAAGGAACGAGGTTCTTAAGGTTCTATAGATATGGAGAATGCAATATTATTTTTCGGCCAATGAGAAAATCCTAGACAAGTTGGTTCTGGTTATTGATATAAGTATGTTAATTTTAACATTTTGTTATTTATTATTCAAAAGATTAAAATTATAAAAATAATGAAAATAAAATTATATAAAACTTCTTAAAAATGTATATGAAATTATATAAATAAAAAATAAATAACTAATTATATATTTTTTCATCTCCCTTAAATGACCATATTTGCACATATTATTTAATATTTTTAAAAACAAAACAATAATTAAGTATTATATTATGTATATTATGTATTATATATATATATATATATATATATATATATATATATATATATATATATATATATATATATATATATATATATATATATATAGGTAGAGAAATAAATTAGTATTAAAATTTGTAGTTTTTATTCCCATTAACAGTGGCGGCGTGAACGGAGTTAATATGACGCAGCTGCGTCACAAAAAAAAATTCGTGGGCGGGTGGGTGTTGAAAGTTGACGTTTGAAGTTGAGTAAAAATTCGGAACTTATTTTAACGTAATCGATTGAATATAAATTAAAATTCACAATAATAAATATCGCAAAAATGACAATAGATTAGGTGTTGAGAATTATCGACTGCGTCATAGAAATAACAAGTTCACGCCGCCACTGCACATTACTATCAATATAAACATACAATAATATATATTTAGCATCAAATTATTATTTAGATAATAAAATTAAACAATATTATTTTTCAAAACTTAAAAAATTAAACAATTTTAATTTTTGAAAATATTATAAAATAATATAAAAATTTAAATTTAAAGAATTTTATTTTTTAAAAAATAATTATTGTTTTATTTTCAAAACAAATAATATACTGCATAGAATTCTTTTCTGGAAGTTAACGGTATGAATTCAGTTATTTGCCAAATATTTTTTATCATTAATTTAATAAGTTGTTATGTATAATTTTGTAATGTATTTTAATTCGTAAACTTTGGATGTTGTTTATTTTGCCTGTATCTCGACAAAAAGAGTATTGTGTTCAATCTTTGGTGTCACAAAAAAATGCATAATGTTGTCCTCTAATATCCCATTCAAAACTTTATTAATGCGATCTGGTAGGCCCGGAGATAACTTTAATTTCTAATAATGCTGGGTATCTCATCATCTCTATCAATCATAAAACGGCTAAATAGTTATTTCGACACAACACGTTATATCAGGAAGAGTTGTTGGGTTATTCTACATCCCTAAGAGATTTAAGGCTCTCAGGTACTTAATTAGACACAAAACTTTTAATCAGGAGGAACTGGCGCGTTACCCTTCATCCCATATAATCTTATGATCGGTAAATAATAAAGTCGTCTCTTCCTTGTCTACAGGGGTATCTAGTTGGGGTTCCTCATTATTCATATCCGTTACAAGGTGACCTGGTTGTCAATTCGACCCCAAACTTGTCACAAGGGCGACCTGTCGGGTTCTTCTTCATCCCTTTCAATTGTAAAACTGTCAATTTGTTAATAAGACCAAGCATTTGTTAATAGGAGGACCTGTCGGATTTCCCTTCATCCCAATCAGTTATAAAGTAGCCTGATTATCAATTCGAATCCATATTTGTCACCAGGAGGACCTGTCGGGTTCTTCTTCGTCCCTTTCAATTTTAAGACTGTCAGGTAGTCAATTGATTTACCCGATAAGGCACCGAGGACGAAAAACGTCACAACTCTCAGTGAGGTTCAGTTGCTGGAAATGATCTCTGAGTACGTTAGTACTATGTGCAAATTTTCCAACGATACGCGTAATGTACACAGAGAGCTTAAGGAGACCCTGCCCAAGACGCGAATGCTGCTGTCACAGTACATGAAGGTCAAGAACCAGCGACTGAGAGATTCGGTAAAGAACCCTGTAGGGGTAAAAGTAAAGGATTTGGGCATCAACGCGGCCACACAAACCCTGGCAAAAGAGGTGAAGCTGGATGATCCTATAACAATCACGCTGGCAAAGATCCAGGAGCAGTTGGCAGCGCGGCAAGTGTCTCAAGGCGCACCCGAACATTCTGCTGGACCTGTATAACAGCTGCCTCCGCAACGGGACCTTCCCTGCGGAATGGAAGACCTCCAGGGTGGTGCTGCTGAAGAAAGGGAACAAGCCAGACGGTGTGCCCTCTTCCTACAGGCCTCTCTGCCTGTTGAACGACGTTGGCAAAGTCCTCGAGTTCCTGCTCGTGCGAAGACTCGAGGACCACATGTCGGACAGCGGTGGGCTCTCGGCCAATCAGTTTGGCTTTAGGAAAGGGAAGTCCACGGACGGCGCGGTACGTGAGTTGGAGGCCAACCTCTTGAAAAGAGTCGATGGAGGCAAGTATTGTCAAGCCGTCAGCATCGACATCAAGAACGCGTTCAATTCCATCAAGTGGTCGGACATCATGGATGCCCTGTCGGGATGGAGCGTCCCGCAGTACCTGCAGAACATATTCCAGTCGTACTTCTCCGGGAGAACGGGAACGGTGCACGCAAACTGTGTGGAGGGCGGTACCCTGGAGATTGAGATTTCCGGAGGCGTGCCTCAGGGTTCCGTCGTAGGCCCTCTCCTGTGGAACGCTACATTTGACGCCGTCCTGAGAACCGAACTACCCAGCAGTACCAAGCTGCTGGGATTCTCGTACGACACGATGTTGGTCACCTGGGCCAAGTCGACCCAGGAGTTGGAAGACGTGACCAATGAAGCACTGTCCTTGGTAGAGCAGCGGATCACCGACCTCGGCTTTCAGATCGTGGTGGAGAAGACGGAAGCAGTCCTCTTCACGCATAGGTACAAGTACACCAAGCCCGCGATCAAATTGTGCGGTGGCGACGTCCAACTCTCGACCGAGATGAATTATCTCGGGATGGTGGTGGACAGGTCAATGCGGTTTAAGGGCCAGGTGAAGAAAGCGGCAGCCAGAGCAGTGAAAATCGAGAACCAGCTGGCGAGGATCATGCCGAACATGGGCGGGCCCCGAGAGGACCGACGGCGGCTCCTGTCGTCGGTGGTGCATTCCGTGCTCCTGTACGGTGCCCCCCCCAGGTGGGCGCATACGCTGGAGTTCGTGTCAGGGAACGTTCGGACCCTGAACAGAGCTCAACGGAGAGTTCTTTTCCGGTACGTCTGCGCGTACCGCACTGTCTTCGAGGCGGCCATAAACGTGATCGCATGAACGCCGCCTGCAGACCTGGCGAAGGAGAGAAAGGCGACGTTCGACCGGAGACGGTCCCCCGCGGCACCCACGGCAGGCAATGATCCGAGAACCAACACCATGGAGGCATGGCAGGAGAGATGGTCGAAGGAGGAATCAGGAAGTTGGACCAGGCGACTGATCCCGGACGTCCGTCACTGGTGCGCCAGGAGCCACGGGCTGACGACAAACTTCCACCTGACGCAGTTCCTGTCGGGACACGGATGCTTCGGCCAGTATCTGCACCGGATTTGCAAGTTGGACAACCCCAGGTGTGTGGACGACGCGGAGCATGCGTTTTTCCTGTGCGATAGGTGGTGGCGTCGGAGAATGGAGCAGAAAGTTGCAATCAACGACCCATTCACTCCCGAGACCGTCGTGGGGAAGATGATGGAGTCACAGAGCAACTGGACGGCGGTAGAGTGATTCGTGAAGGAGGTGCTGACGAAGAGGAAAGCCGAGGAGAAAGAGCGGCAGCGTCAAGATTAACCATTTAATTAAGTCTGCTTTGCTGTGGGCCTAAGGCCGTTCTTAGATGGTGTAGATCCATCATTGTATAATTTGTTGTTCAATAAACGATGTGGAAGAGCTGACGAAATGCCTCAGGGTGTCTCCGGCCCTTCACGATACCGTAAAAAAAAAAAAAAAAGGTAGTTAATTCGACCTAACAATTGTTGCTAGGGGGATCTGTCGGGTTCCTCTTCATCCCTTTCAATTGTCAGACTGTCAATTTGTTAATTCGATCAAGCAATTGTGACTAGGGGGACCTGTCGGGTTTCTCTTCATCCCAATCAGTTATAGAGTAGCCTGATGCTCTATTCGAATCCATATTTGTCACAGGAGGACCTGTCGGGTTCTTCTTCATCCCTTTCAATTTTAAAACTGTCAGGTAGTTATTTCGTTAAAACATTTGTCACCAGGGGTACCACTTTGGTTTCTCTTTATACTTTATATTATTAGAATGGATATATAATTTCACTGTTTCTTCCTTGTCAACAGGGGGATGTAATTGGGGTTCGTTATAATTTATATCCGTCACAGAGAGACCTTGGAGTCAATTCGACTCTATTGTGATCACCAGGGAGACCTGTTGGTGTTCACTTCATCCCCATCAGTCATCAGGTGGCTGGATTGTAATGTCGAACCCACATTTGTTACCAGAGGGACCTGTCGTGTTGCTCTTCAACCCTTTCAATCGTAGGACTGTCAGGTAGTTAATTTAACACAACACTTGTCACAAGGGGGGGCCTGTTGATTTCCTCTTCATCCCCAATAATCATGATTACAACGACTGCAAAAGTTGCTTTTATGTGTGAGAATGTGTACTGTGTTTTGCAGTAGTTTATAGTACTCTCATAATGTTTCGTATCCCGTGTTTTTTGATTTTTGGACGAATCGTGATTATTATTTTTATAGTATTTATATTGATTTTGCATCACTTAATGTGTTTTTGATGATAAATCTAAATAAACATAGAAATTACTTAAAATACATCAAAACTTTTAGATAAAATGAATAAAACAAAGCAATAAATGTAACTCTATATATTCCGTTAAAAATTAAAAAAGAACCGGATGGACCTCGCTCTGCTGTACACTTGGGGGTGAAGTGCGACCCTTAGGATCAATTATATAAGACCATGGATGCAATATTATTAAATTATTATATTCTGTGTTATGAAGGAAGATGTGGGCACCCAAAAGAAAATTTACCAGAGATTGCTGTAGAAACAATTAAATAATGTACAGAGCTGTTTCCAAATATTAAAAAAATCTTACGGATATTTGTTACTCTGACTGTAACATCTGCGGCACCAAAATGCACATTTTCTGTTTTAAAAAAACAGACTTCAAAGAGACAATTTAACAGAATCACTATGAAGGAAATATGTGCACACTTTTCCTTGTAATTATTGTAAAATATTATTAAAATAACGTCTGTCTAGACGTGAATCAGTGAAAGAAATAATGAATCATATTCATCGATAATATTCAACGATTCGTAGTCGGTCGAGATTCAAAAGAGGTTATGAACGTAATTAATTATGTGAACGAATCGTTCCAGCTTTCCGAATGTGAATAAATTCATTCACTGAATTGATTCGTTCGAATTGAACGAATCATTCAGGAACAACCCATCCATAATAGTCACTATAGTTCAACCTGTTCTTTTTCTGTTGACAAATTGTCAAAAATTAATTTTTCACAAAACGACGATGGAAAACTTTGCGAATTGACCTCTTTTAAGTCTTAAATAAGATTGACATTTTCTTTCATGAGGTGTCTGGTAATTAGATTTTCAAAAGCGACTTCTTTACCTCGAGTCGTAAATATGTTGTTTTTTTCTGCTTCTTTTTCTTCGACATCATTTCTTCATCCCGTTCTTTCTCTTCGATCATTTTCACCATCAAAAAGACAATAGCGTCATACATGATCGACATTTGGTCAATAATTAAAAAAAATATTAATCTGATTGCAAGCAGTCGACTGTAGAAAATAAACCATTTATAGAATGCGCGTCAGTTGCTGCAACAAATGCACGTAGCGGCTGTTGCAGTCAACTACAGCAGCCAAACCAGACCTTAACTAATGGTGAACATATTTCACATGAAGTATTTTAAAATTTTTATAATAATTATAATATTCTTAATAGGTACATCGTACATATTATTATAACTTTTTAAAATTATTTTTATTTATGTTTATGTTATACGCATAAAAAAATATATAATGAAATAAATTTACCTTATAACTATTAATTCTAAAAAATTAAACCGCATATATTTATTAGTCTACAGTCTATTTAGCGTGCCCTTAAATCCACCACAGTACATGGGTACGTACTTATGAAAGTTTAATGATTAATTAATCAATTTCAACCAGTTTATTACAAATCATTGTGCACACGTAAATATGTAAACTGTTCGATTGTAAAAATTAAACGACCTGGTTCAAAAATGGCAATTTAAATTATATTCAATGTGAAATGAACTCTTATCTGAAAACCACTGGTATCCTAATTGATTTCTATAATTTATAGTTTAACAATAAAATGTAACCTCACATTTTATTACCTTTTTGGAATAAATACATTTTTACTCACATGTTATGTACAAATTATAAACTATATGCATATCATTAAGTAATCTTGCAGAATGAAAGTCAAATTTAAAACTAAACAAACGCAACAACAAATTATTGATAAAATAAAAATTGTGACAGTAAAATATTTTATTGATTTGTAAATTAAAATATTTAATACATAATACATAAATAGGATAGATCTATGAGTCCTTTTTCCGATTTAGTTAAGCTATAGATAAGTAGTATAAGTGTTATTAAACAAAATTGCAACAATAAATCTATTATCAATTAAAAATAATTAAACACTTTTACAACATAATATAATTCATTTAACAAAATAAGTACTAATAGTTATAGTTAATGAAATTAAAAATAAAATTACTTCGACTTATTAGTTATTTAAAATCAATAACAATGTTAATTAATACAGTTCAACATTTTACATGAACATGAAAGTTCTATTACACATTCACTGCATATTTTCCACTTCTATTGGATTCAAAAGATATTTGGTACCGGGGACCTTCATTCTTTTTGTCATTGAATTCTTCTATTTTTTGATCAATACAACGAAATTGCCATGGCCACAAAACATTATACAGAAATGGACGATGATCAAAACGGTTATCATCTGGACCATATGCTTCAGCATGATAACTAGGAGTCAATACGGTCATTTTGTGTCTATTAATGGCATAACACCTAAAGAAATGTTTTACTTTTTCTGCAATTTGTTCAGCTGTAAACCGATCACCCCATAATAGTAACAACTTACAAAACATACTATATGGACCACAATAGTTTTGTTTTCTTAACTTTCCATAAACACTGAGCTCATCATAAGTCATGCCCATATCTGCTTCGTCAGATTGTGAAATGCATCCAGCAACCAAAGGTTCTAATTCTGCTGTAGGAGTAGCATTTATAATATCATCTATTGCAGATAATGAATACTTGTTTCTAAAATATTTGAGAAACATTTTAAGGTCTGATTTAGAAATACCACCTATTGGATTTACATCAGCACTCGAACAGTCATATTTTGTCATGTACCCTCTAAGTGCTTCATCGACGTTGCCTGAACCCAAGACTAAAAGTCCACCTTGTCGGCCTCGCACCCATAGCATTAATTGAGCAAATAAGTATGTTAAAACCATTCTCAGACGAGCTTGTACATTTTGCAAGGCAAGTGATTCACGGGGAGATCCACCATAAATGGAATACTGTGGTGTTTTACCAGTCAAACCGACAAAAATAGATATCACTGCAGATACTGCTTTATCAATAACAACACTCAAGTGGTAACTATATATTTGAGAAGATAAATCTTCTGCTCGTTTTTTTGTTTGTGAAGATGAATTTTCAGTAGCCATATAACAGGTTGTTAACAACTGATTGCACAGTTCTCTTGCATTAGATGGAAAATAATTAGGTTGACCAACAATAGCACGCACTTCATTCAAAACTTGTATTTCACCATCTTTGCATGCCTGATAAATTAGATTGCACATGGAAAATACTATGCATGCTGTACTTGATGAATCAACACCACCACTCAATGGCAAAAAGTATCCACCTTGTTTAGAACGTCTCAAATAATCCCAAAGCCAACATGCTGGACCTAGAGTGATCTCTTCTTCGGGAGATAAACATTTAAAGTCAGTTAAAATGGGATCTGGTATTTTACGCATTTCTCTAGATAAACTAAAATCTAACACATTTATCCTATGGTAAGGCTCTGAAATAAAGCTGGATCGAGATCTTATAGCATTCCTATAGCTGCGAATATCTTCTAAATCTATTGTAGCACAAATCACTTCTACATCTTTTATACTAAATTGAGTGCCAATTTTAATAAGAGAACCATTCATCACAATATTTGAACAACCATTAAAGTAAACACGTTGACCATCACATCCTCTAAGATTACTGTACAAATAACAACCACCATTTTTAAAAGTGGCAGATTTAATAAGATCCAAAATAATTGAAGATTTACGCAATTCCATATAAGAACCAGAACTGTTTACAACTATTTCAACACCATCCATTGATAATGGAATATGAGTGCTATTCGGTGTCCACAGTTCTTCACATATTTCATAACCAATACAAGTATCAACAGTAGAAATTACAGCATTTCCAAAAGGTACAATAGTTTGGCCAGTGAGTTCTTGTACAATTCGAGGTAAATAAAAATCTTCTACGGAATGTGTTTTTTTCCATGGAGTAAACCAACGAGATTCTCTATAGTTACCACTGTCACACATAAGTAGTTTAGGTCTGATCAACAAAATACGTTTGTTGAGAAAAACAATTCGACAATTGTAAGTAGAATTTTTATGCATTACTGGCATACCAACATCAATCTAAGCATATAAAATAATATTAATGTATAATATAAAAGTCTTATTATCATTAATGAATAACTAACCAAAATATCCGATGAAGATGGATGCATCATTATATCAATTAGAACTTGCCATGAATGTAAAAGGGTGTCACTCTCTAGGAAGTGATCTTCACAACTGTAGCCACATATTTCAAGTTCGGGTCCACTGCGGTATGTTGCATTGAATTGCTTAGCAGTTTCAATACTTTGCAATATACGACGTTTATTACCATCAAAATCTAGAGCCCACTGATTCAAACAACTTACAGCCACAGTAGCAAAGCGGCCCATTTTTATAACTAAAATGTTGATTACTAAATTAGATACAAATACAAATTTACTAAAATATTTCTTATTGCTATTACAAAATTCTAAACATCAAACAAAGGAAAGTAAAATATTATATTGTTATAAGGAGAAAATAGATGTAATAGATACTAAAGATATAAGTTTTTCAAAATGTCCTTATTATTCAAATATTATATTTACATATAAACTCTACTGGAGACAAATTAACACAACAGTTTATACACATCTATAATTATATATTACACTTCAATTTACACCAATGGAATAATAAAATAAATATTAAATTTAAGTTAAAAAGAGTGTATAATATAAAATAACTTAATGTTATTTTACATAATATGAAATCTGCAAACTACTTAAGACCTATCTAAATTAATTTAAACTATATGTTAAAATAATTTGACACTACCTGAAGTTATGAATCATTAGTGACTTTTAATTGAAAATTTAAATAAGAAAAAAATATAAAAAAAAATAAATGAAAAAATGAAGTGTTAAAAGGAAATCAAGCTTTATTTTTAACTTAAGTTCAAAATTATACTTACCAGACACTAGTTTCTTGATTTCACAAAACGGGAAAAATATATACACGATGTATTGTAAAATTCAGAGTGAAAATAATACTAAATAATGTTCTTCACTGTTCATAGTGTCTCTATAGTTTGATCAATTTATTTAATTTTCAAAATATCACCAATACCTACCCCCTTCTCCTCCAAAATCAAAATACGTTTCCTTAGTTACATACAATCTACACGTGATTGGATTGGAATGTGATGATAACATTGATAACATATTTCTACCACAGCTGGTAAATTGCTTGTGCCTTTTCTACGACTCGTTCCTCAATTTGCACCAACCGAACATTTCAAACTACATAAAACTGAAATCTTGATTTTTTGCCTGTTGGTAGGATACAACTATTTATGATTGATCGTTAAACGTTACAGGAAAATGTATTAACTTACGCTGTAATACAACATTTACATTTTAATGAACAAGGGATGGAGGAATCAGTTTAACCAGAATTAGACATATAATTTTCCCAAATGACTAATTATTATGATCAAACTAATAACAATTATGGAATAATCAGTTGTTGAGATAACTGATCTCAAACACATTAATTATATTTATACCTGTTTTATTTTCAATTAATTCCGTGACGGTTTCTCGTCGACAATTTTAGAACACTTATAAAATTAAGTGACGTTTTCTAACAGAAAAATTAAAATCATCTACATATTTTCTAACATCTTAATAATTAAATAAATAGTTATTCGATAAATAATAATAGTAACCAGAGGTAAATACAATACTGAGATGTTTTGTAGGCTAATGAGTTATAAGACGTTCCTTTAAGTTATTATAGTAAATATGTAATCACAACAGGACAACTAAGCTTAAATAGTTCATACTAGTTTCCCAGGTCTTAGTAAACAAAGGGAGAAGTATATTTTATGAGATACATCATCACTTACTGTTTTGGTACAATTTTCAAGAGTTTATAATGTAGCTATAAGATTTAAAATTTTTACACAACCATTCTTAGTTGGATTTATATATATATATATATATTTATACATAAATATATATAATCTTATATTTGTATATAAGCAACTTTATTTCATGAAAACATAGTGGATTGATCACTGTATAAGTTGCCTTAAGATATAGTTTGTCAATACAGGAATACATACTCATTTAAATTATAACAGTTAATTTCTTTGAAAATACTTATCTAAATAAAAATACCCCTGCATCTATGAATAATTTTCTAGACATCTAAATCAAATATCTAATATTTATCATAATAACAATATTGTATCTAATAAATTATGTATATCTGTAAGTTGTTAAAAAATCAGATTATATTTAAAAAAAAACATTTAATTTAATTTTTGGATTACAAGAGACAATTAACAGATTGTAATGAACAAGACTGGTAATGTTATAGTATTTTAATTGAGTTAATATTATATTTTTGTTAGTTTAATTCATGTAGGATTTTTAATTTGGATTTAGGGCCATCATTAAAATTAAACAATAACAGATAAATTGTAATTTATTATAATTAATAACAAATATAAAGCACAAACTATTATTTTTATTTCAAAATGCTCTTAACTAGGATTTTTTCAATATTATTAAAATAAACGATGTTTAATAAAGACTGGCGATAAATTGCATTATCATAAAATGGTATTTATTATGCATCGTGTTATGCCTATCAAATTATATAAAAAATAAGTAAAGGAGTACAGTTGATATAATTTTTTTAAATATAAAATAAATTATTATTATGTAAACTGAGGTACATGGAATTGATTTGATCATTGTTATCAATCATATTTTATCATAAAAGAAAGTTTTTATGTTTCTAAGTATGATACTTACACTTGCTCGAGTAAAATAAACTGGACAATTTGGTAGATGATACAACTTTAGAAACAATAAAATACTTGTACACTATGAAATAATTTATTGAAATAATTATTAACATATAACAATTTATTCATTATTTAATAATTACATTTTGAAGCAAAAACCAATATTTACTTACCAATGAACTTTAGTACAAAAACTTAACGATCAATTTCACCAAATACAACATCCAATGTTCCTAAAAATATTTTTCAGTAAAAAAAGATATTGTTTAATATTAAATAATAATAAATATTTTAGTTTTATTTGAATGTGTTTGAAATAAATTACCAATAATAGCTACAATATCAGCAAGGAAGTGTTTCTTGCCTATCTTCTCTAATGCTGCAAGATGTGCAAAACCCGGGGCTTTGATTTTACATCTATATGGTTTTGAGGAACCATCAGAAACTAAATAAACTCCAAATTCACCTATAAAAATATTTATGTTTTAAACAATAAGCCAAATGATAATTAATAAATAAATATAAAAATGTTACCCTTAGGGGCTTCAATTGCAGTATAAGTAGCACCAGGAGGTACTTGATAACCTTGAGTGAATAGTTTGAAGTGATGAATCAAGGCTTCCATGGAATTCTAAAAAAAAAATTAATTAATAAATCTAGGTATTATATTGACTAGATATTAGTTTATTTACTTTCATCTCTGATCTAGAAGGTGTTGAAATTTTCATATCATCAGTTTTAATTTCACCAGCTGGCATTTGATTCAAACACTGTTCTATAATTCTAAGGGACTGCCTCATCTCTGCAACTCTGCATAAATATCTGAAAAATGCAATTCAATTATTGTCTCTTTATGGTTCAACATTTAGATCATTCAAAATACATTTTCATACATTACAATATATTATTTTATGAAAATATAATATAAAATTTAAACAAATGTGTAAAAAAAATATCATTATACTTAATATCTAATACATTTTCAATAAATGTAAATTAATACTGCTTGATAGAAATGTTAAGAAAAACATTAAAAAATAACTAATATAAATAAAGTCATTACTAACCTGTCATAACAATCCCCACGAGAACCAATCGGTACATCAAAATCTAAAAGATGGTATGCATCATAAGGTTGTGTCTTACGTAAATCCCATTTAATACCAGAACCACGTAACATAACACCACTAAAAGAAAACCATTGATTTTATTAAAGTGAATTTTAATTAATCATACAAAACAAACCTAAAACCTAAGTTTAAAGCGTCTTGAGCACTCACAACACCTATATCACGTGTCCTTGCAATCCAAATACCATTATTGGTAAGCATATCTTCTGTTTCGTCAATACGTTCACTGAATTTTGATGCAAACTGATAAATATCATCCATCAAACCAAGTGGTAAGTCCTAATTAATAAGTTTGAAAAAATTAAATTAAGTTTAAATATCATAACCATTAAGCATTTAGTGTAATATCTTTATACTTGAGATACACCGCCAGGACGTATGTATGCAGCGTGCATTCTAGCTCCAGATACACGTTCATAAAATTCCATCATTTTTTCACGTTCTTCAAACAACCAAAAGAATGGTGTCATGGCACCAATATCCAAAGCATGTGTGCCAACAGCCATAATATGATTTAACAAACGAGTGATTTCAGCAAATAATGCTAAAATAAAAATATTTTTATTCAAATTAAGATGTTCCCAACAAGTGTAAACAATTTTTAATGGTGTTTTGCTGTTTATTCTTACTTCGAATATATTTTGCCCTTATTGGTATATCAATATTTAACAATTTTTCTACTGCTAATGAGTAACACTGTTCATTGCACATCATAGAAACATAATCAAGACGATCAAAATATGGCAATGCTTGGGTATATGTTTTGTATTCGATTAATTTTTCAGTAGCTCTGTGCAAAAGTCCAATATGTGGATCAGCTCGTACAACAATCTAAAATATAGTGATCATATAACAAAAGATGGAGGTTTTAAATTCCGAACTATCACAATAGGTCTTACCTCCCCGGCAAGTTCCAATACTAATCGAAGTACACCATGGGCAGCTGGATGTTGTGGTCCAAAGTTGATGGTCATATTTTTCACTTCGCGTTCAACTGGTTGAGGATTAGAATTCCATGACTCCACTTTCCAATCACTTACCTCTTCCGGTACATACATAACTGGCCGTTCGAACTTTTTCATATCTTCCACGCCCGGATACCATTTCGATGCGTTCCTAACGTGCCTGCAAGTAAATAAGTAGTAACTAGCAGTAGTATTAGTAGTAGGTGGTCGTAAGCATAATGAAAATACGAGTATATTATGTCCACTGTCGGTTCACTTACTGATAGATTCGGTCGTTTGAAATCAGATACTTGGACAGTACGCCCAAGTTGTTCTTCTTCACAAAATTAAAAACTGAAGCCATCTCTATTCGATTGAACGGGAACTATTGCAGAAAAACTTCCCGTTAATTTCTTTCCCTTATTAATAGGGTATTAAGTTTTCCCTACCGAAGTTTTTTGGTGAGCGACTTTATCATTTGTTATCACCAACTTCTGTAGGTCTTCCGTGGAAGAAAAAATTGTTTAACCAGACTTTTAGGAACGTAATCACTCGTCGAGCGGCATGCATACTTCATTATCACGGGACGATGTTCGGCGATTTTTGTGTTCTGTACTCAAAAACTGATTTTTTTGATAAACAGCATTTTATTTACATATTTTTTTAAATATTTTCTTTGGACCACTAGAGGTAACCTCGGTTTTCACAAACAGAGTCACAATTCGATTTCGAAGGTAACGATGCTGAACACTTCGTCGTTTTCAAATCTAATTTCAAGTGTTGGAACGTTATTACGTGAGTAACGGGGAATATTATAAAACCGAATAATGTTATCTGAACAAAAACAAATGCAATCCGTAGCCGATATTCACTATCGGTCTAGACGAATGTAACGTATATCATGAGTTTTAATGATTTTCCAGTTCGAAACAGTGTTAGATATGCGTCCAAAAAATCTGGTACGAGCACTGCGAATGTTGGTGGTCGTGTTCGCCCGAAACATAGAGGTATCAGGTACAATGACAGCCGTGAAGTCACTGCCGGAACCATGTTGGTGTTGCAGAGAAAACTGAGATTTCACCCAGGTCTACATGTAAGTGATACGTGCCTTGTATGATATTGTATTGACTATATTATGTCCTCAGGTTGGATTCGGACGTAATGGTACGTTGTTTGCATTAGAAGCCGGTAAAGTAATTGTATCGTGTGAGAAGTTCGATCCATTTTGGGAACATACTTGGGTCCAGAGGATTTATGGCCACCGCAAAGGACAGACAATCTACAAAAAATACTTTAATATTATACCAAAACCCCAACACAATCGATTTAAACTTATCGAATCAAATTAATATATTGTTGCCGTTCAAAATTTGCCCACTGTGAAACTGATTTTTGTAATAAATAAACTGTAGAAATTTATAAATAGTATTTATAATAAACAAGATAATTTTAATTATTTAATTATTATTTATTTTTTTTTTTTTTTTTTACAAGAAATTTACAATCTGTTCTTATCTAAAACAATAAGCAAATGTGCGTAGGGTATTTACATATGAATTTTTTGATGGAAGAAACCACCCATTGGTGATACTACCTATTTTGTGTTCTTAAGTTTTAGTTAAGCTAATTTTAATTATTAGACAGAAGGTCTCGGCACCATCTTCGCTTAAGCCGTCTAGGTGGATTACCTGGAATGGACAAGGTAGATAGTTTTTTAATTAGAGGATTAGGATGAAGAGGTAGTTTGGTGTGAAATCTTTTATAGTAGCATTTAGCTTCGTCAAGTACTATTGTTATTCTTAGATCATTATGAAGCGTAAGATTGGATACAAAGGGAGGGGCATTAGTGATTTTTCTTAGGGTAATGTTTTGAAAAGCTTGAATTTTTTGAATATTTGATTTTTTTGCACTACCTCAGAGCTGGAGCCCATAGGTCCAGATGGGTTTTAGAAGAGCTTTATATATTATTAATCTTATATTTAAGTTAGTGTGTGTGTTTCTGTGTAGCAATGAGCTTAGAGTGCGTAATCGATTGTTTAATTGTAACCTTTTTGATTTTATGTGTGGAGCCCATGTAAGTCGACGGTCTAAGATAAGTCTTAGATATTTTACTGTTTGGGAATGGGGAATTTGGATTCCGTAAAGATTGACGTTTAGACATGGAGCCTGTTTTAGAGTGAATGTCGTATGAAAGGATTTATCTTGGTTTACTTTGACTCTCCAATTAGTGTACCATTTTTCCAAAAGATGTAGATGATTTTGTAGATTTCTAGAGGCTATCAGAGGGTCTGTATTGATGGAAATTATTGCCTTATCATCTGCATATTCTGCAGTTAACGTGTGAGGTGTCGTAGGTTGATCTGATGCGTAAATGTTATATAGTATCGGGGAAAGTATGCCTCCTTGAGGGACACCTGCATTTATAGGAGCTATGTTTGAGACAGAGGAGCCATAGGATACTCGGAAGTTGCGATTAGTTAAGTATGATTTAATGAGAAGGTAGTAGGAAGGGTGTAAGAATTGTTTGAGTTTGAATAGTAAGCCATGATGCCATACTTTGTCGAACGCTTGTGAAACATCCAGAAAGACACAGGTGCAATATAATTTTTCCTCAAGGGAGAAAGAAATTGCATCAACTATCCTGTGAGCTTGATGGATTGTAGAATGTGATTGGCGGAAGCCAAATTGATGATCTGGAAGAATTTTATTTTCACTGATGCTAGGTAAGATTCTTTTGAGAATTAATTTCTCAAGAATTTTTGCAAAAAACGGAAGTAGGCTTATAGGTCTATAAGACGTTACCAGATCTGGAGGTTTATTGGGTTTTGGAAAAAGAATAATAGATGAGAATTTCCAAACAGTTGGGAAATAGGAAAGTCTTAGTATAGCATTAAAAACATGAGTGAGGTGAATGATAGCTTTTTTTGGGAGATACTTAGCGACTTCAGCAGTGATTAGGTCATAGCCCGGTGATTTTCGATTGGGATATTTTTGAATTATGTACTTGACATCATTTGGTGAGAAGTGTTTGACTGGGGTAAAGAGGGGAAGGGGGGTATCTAGAAACTGGTTTACTGTGTTGATATTGTCATAGTTGGTTATGTTTTCATGGGGCTGAAACGTGTTATGCAGATGGGTCTTAAATAATTCTGCTTTTTCTGAGTCTTTAGAAGCGTAAGTGCCGTTGTCTTTTTTGATGGGAATATTCGAAGATTTATATTTAAGAGTTTGCTTGGTAGCTTTCCAAAGACTTCCGTCTTTATTTGATAGATTAGTTAAGTGGTTATGAAGTGATTCTAGTTTATGTTTAATGAGAATTTTTTTTTAATTTGTTTGCCAGTTTATTGTATTTATGTTTATCCGAAGGTAGTCTAGTTCGCTGATATTGAGCCCTTAATTTACGTTTCTCGGCTATGATAACTCTTATGTTATGGGGAGTTAGATTAGTTACCTTGGGGAGCTCATTTGGATTTGTTGATGCCCAAGCAGCTGTTTGTATGCAGTTAGTTAGGTCGTTAATTGCTGAGTCGATGTCGTCAGTAGATTTTAATTTGACATTTAATTTAATTTCTTGTTGGACAAGGTTATGGAATAGGAGCTTATTGGTGTGAGAATAGAATAGTTTAGGTGGTTGGGGCGGATTGGTGGATAGGTGTTTATAGTTAGCAGTATTGAGGAGTGATCAGAATTTAAATCTAACAGGTTTTCAGTGGTAATGTGTATTCTGTTAGGAATTTTAGTAACGAATATGTCCAGAATGTCGGGGTTTTTTCTTAAGGACGTTGGCCAGTAAGTTGGTCCAGGTGGGGCAAGTACTTTAAATTTATTATTTTTGACAAAGTTATATAGGATAAGTCCTCTTGGGTTATTGGCCCGACAGCCCCAAAATTGGTGTTTGGCGTTGTAGTCTCCTCCAATTATGAAGTTGTCCTGTTGGATGGTATTGAAGTAGTCAGTCAGCTTTTGGGTGGTAATTTTATGTTTAGGAGGGGAATATATAGCTGCAATAGTGAATGGTGTAAAGTTTAGTTATATTGTTAGCGCACAGGATTGCAGGTAGTCTAGTCGGAAGCTCGGGAGTTCTTGGAATTCAAGTGAGGATTTTATGAATATGGCAACACCTCCATGTGCAGTGTTGTCCGGGTGGTTGGTATTAATTAGTTTGTAGCCGGGAATAAAGAAGTAAGAGTTATTGGTAAAATGAGTTTCAGTTATCATAGAAATATCAATACGTTTAGAATGTAAGATTATTTGTAATTCGTTTATGTGGTTTCTTAGGCCATTTGCATTAAATTGGAGAATTAATAATGAAGCGTTAGTGGGTAAGCGATTAACATTTTTTTTGTCTAATAGACTGGATATTACTTTAGTAAGTAGAGCTAGTAGCTGATGTATGAGGGCTTTGAATTCATATATAAAACTTGACATTACTTTACTGATATCAGATGTACAGGAGTCAGAGGAGTTTTGTGGAGGAACGTTGGAAGTAGCTTGAGCGTAAGTTTTGGTATTAGAAGAGTTATTAGGTGAGCTATCTTGCAATGGGTGGCTTACTTGTACATTTGATTGCTTAAGTCTGGAATTGTTTATAGGTGCATTATTATTTTTATTTGAATACTTGCGTTGTTGCAGTTCTTTGTATATGGTGCAGCCCTTGTAGTTGGCAGGATGATTATTAGCACAGAGAGCACATTTTGGCGGGTGTTCACGAGAGTTTGGACAGGCTGCTGAAGGATGATTAGCTCCACATCTCACACAGCGTGGGGGGTATCCACAATAGTTTTGTGTGTGGCCGTAGTCTTGGCAGTTGGTGCACTGGCTTATAACTTTGGATTTGTACGGTTCCTCTACTTTGACTTTGGTGTGAAGCAAGTTTTGTTGTAGGAAGATTTCTTTGGATTTTTCAACAGGTTCTAGGTCTATAAAAAATAGTGGCAGAGGGACTTGGCTATTTTTATGTAGGACATTTGTAACTTGGGGGATATCGAAATCACGGAATAATAATTCTTCTTTGATAGTTTCAGTTTTGGTAGAGGGATGTAGGTTCCGGATCACTACGCGTAATGGCTTATCTCCTTTTAATTGATAAGTGTGATATTCGGCTTTATTTTCTTTTAAGAGTTGAATTGTTGTTCTGTAAGATTCAGGGTGCATTGTTTGAATTTTAAGACGATCTATTGTAGATTTACAGATGAAATTATCAACTCCAATGAGTTCGATTAATTTGGTACATAGCCCTTGAAAATCAAGCACTCCTTTTATATAAATAGGAGGAGGAGGTTTAACCAAAAGTTCAGCATCATGTTCTGATATATCATTATCACCAATATCATCTGAGTTATTTTCATTTTCATTTTGGACGAGTACTTCATAACGGTTAGTGGTTTTGAATAATTTGGTTTTGTGAGTTTGAGGAGAGGTGGGGGAGTCAGGTTGTGAGTTTGATGAACTAGAAAGCAGTCTTTTATTTTGTTGGGTCGTTTTCCAACCATCAGCTGTGTTGGTTAATTTGATCGCGATCGGTTTAGTTGCTTTTTTGGAAGTTTGGGTGTTATTAACATTAGATTGTGTGTTTGTGTTATTCTTGGTCATGATGAAGATAATTAGTTAAAATATATATATTACTATCACTGAAGATAAGTAGTTGAACGTTGACCGTTGGGTGTGACTCGGCGACTTTCCGATAAGAGGTACCGCCGCATCGGCCGGTACCTGAGTCTGTGTGTGTGTGTGCGTTATGCAATACTGTGAATTATAGTATAACGTACAAGAAATAATTTAAATTAATAAGCTTTAGAGCACTTAGTGAATGAGTGAGCTTATTGATGTCTCTGTGTAAGAAAGACAAGCTGAAAGAAACACACTATACGTATTTTGGTTTAAGTTTCAAAAAAAAACGAACAAACACGAGCGAAATACATCGTATATATACGGAGCGCAGAGAGACACGTGTGTATCGAACGAGCGTCGCCGCGAGACTATTATTTATTTTAAATCTAACTCAAGAGTAAAATGTAGACTTTTATCAGGAATATATTATAAACTTATGTTGATATTACAGCAAAAATTGTGTAGCACTTCAATTTATGTATTTTCTTAATGTTTGTAACAAATTGTAACGGCTTCAAAGACTTACAATGGGGAGGGGTCCATTTTTTTCAGCCATCACTAAATTGCAAAGGGGACTTAGAGTTAGACAATATTCTAACCTGGAATCTATAAGTGATTACTGATAATAGTTGTTTCGAGCTCTAGCCTATTCAGACAAAGATAAAGCTGACTTTTTCGGTGAGCATTTATCCAATGTTTTCATGCCCCTTCCCAGTTCCAATGCCTGCCAAATCTACCACCCTTAACGAATTTAAATTTCTAATCCAAAATCTAAAAGTCGGCAAAGCTTCAGGTTATGATTTAATAACAACACAATTCTTAAAAAAATACCCGTTAAAACTCCAATTCTTATTACTTACATCTTTAATTCCATGTTTAGACTTTCATACTTTCCTTTGATATGGAAATTATCAATAATCATACTCATTCCTAAACCCAATAAACCGAAAAACCTAGTATCTTCTTACAGACCAATTAGTTTGTTAGCAACTTTGGCCAAGTTATTCGAAAAACTCATTCTCAAGAGAATTAGACCGATAATTCAGTCACTCAATATTATCCCCCACTCTTAGTTTGGTTTTAGGGCTAAACACTCAACCATACATCAAATATAGAGGCTAACAGATCTAATTTCATCATCATTTGAAAAAATCAATACTGTCCTGGCGTATTCCTCGATGTATCGCAGGCATTCGACCGAGTATGGCATAAAGGCCTGCTCTATAAACTAAGACAATTTCTACCAGCTCCATACTTCTTACTAATCAATTCTTATCTTGAAAACCGAACTTTTGTTCGGCAGTCAAATTCCTTCTCTTACTATCGTATTCAAGCTGGAGTGCCTCAAGGCAGCAACCTCTCGCCCGACTTATTCAACATATACACTGCCGATATGCCAAACTCAAAAAATACAACCATGGCCTCCAGTGTCGGCCTGGTATAGAAGGCCTCGTCCGCAATTTTTCTCCAGGGCCTCAATTTTTATTTTACATTCTTCATAGGATAATGGATTAATGTATATCCTCCTACCCCCCCCTCCCAGCCAGCCGAAATGGTATATATAAAAAAAAAAAACGACTATAATTGTATGATTAGAAGCAGACCGTTAAACACTGACTTCCCCCCTTCCCAAATTTCCAACAAGTCACTCGATTAAACTGTTTTCACTTTTACCCTTCTTAACTAAAACCAAGTAGATATTCACTTCTGAGTTCTGACTTTCTTAATGACACATGCAATTTTTTAATAAGTTACCAAACAAATAATATAATACAAATTATGAAAAAGATATCACCCAAAATATAATACAGAAACAGAATACAAACAATGAACAAAAGTTGACACAACATTATTTTTAAAACAAGTAATACTAAATAAGTAATTAGTGTAACATTTTAGATGACTTAGCTATAGTATCAATAATTTGCGTTTTCTGAATTTGTATATCTTTTTCAATCGCCATAAGCATTAAAGGTGATAAATGTTGTTGACTTATTGTTGATCTGATTTTAGACTTTACAAGTTTTAGTTTAGAAAATACCCTTTCACAGGTGACTTGAGTTGAGGGTAACAAGAGTACATATTTATAAACTGTAAATAAATTATGAAATGAGTTGGAATGAACTTGACTCAAGGTATAGAGACATTACTCCTAATATTCTTAACAATATCTGGTTCAGCAAGTTAGACCTACACAGATCACATATTATACAATTTAACAGATTACGTATTGGACATTCTCTATTACCCAGTCATTCGTTCAAACTCGGCTTAAATGACTCCCCCTTTTGTACACTGCATCTCGATGAATGTATTTGCGATTTATCTCATATATTATTCAATTGCCCTGCTCTGATAACCGAACGTCTAGACTTAATTAATTCTCTAAGATCTTTCAATTGTCCTTTTAATCTCCATTCCATCCTCAATTCTAATTGCATCTTTACGATTAAATGTATTATCAAGTTTATTTTGGATGCTGGCTTTATTATATAAAATCTATGTTTTAATTGTAGTAATATTGTAATGTTTTATTTTTTATTGTACCTTTCTTTATATAATTGTTGAGCTGTATTAGTTGTAACTTGAAGCTATAATAAAATAAAAAAAAAAATAAATAAAAAAAGGCGCGTACGCACAATCGAATAAAAGTGACAAATGCTCACACATATTTGCGTGCGATCCATCGTGCGAGCGTGTAGACATTTGTGGGAGCATTCGGATTCATTCGTAAACGTTCGTCGAACAGGTCGCATGGCGAGCCGATCACTGTCGGTATTAGTCATGCTCAAAGAAAAACCGCGCGCATTCGAGTTGTCATGTGGACGGTTATTTTGGTTTTGTGTTGTGCGTCGTATGCCTGGAATAGGAGCGAATAGGTAAATATTGTTCGACGCATGGTATGCGTTGCACATTCTGTACACACGAACAAACAAAATTCATACGAATGATCACGCATGCTCGCGATGTGCGACGCACAAAAATGCTCTCGTGTGTACGTACCTTTACACTTCCGAAACCAAGCTATATTGTTATCAATCTCGTTTTTTTTACAGAAATACTTTGGCAATGACAATTTCAGCGGTGTATGTATTGGTTTTACCGGGTTCAAATTTATCGTAAAAAATTAAATAAAAACTAAATAATAATAAATATAATTATACATTTGTTTTTATTTTTTATTTATTTTTATTACCTTTTGTTGTTTGTCTTTTTCTGTGTAATAAACCGATCATTCATTTAATTTTACATACGCAGTATGCTCTATCATTTACTTGAAGAATTGCATAGTGGTCCAGTAATTAAAAATAAAACTGTACAGAAATGAAATAATGCCAAATATATTTTGTAATACAATGTCAAACGTTTATTTAAAGAGTTTGAATTATTTTTTCTATTAGGTATATAATTTACGTAATTTATTAAATAAATTATTTTTTATATAAAATGTCAGCTTTATTTAACATAATAATACTATTAAACAATTAAATACATTTTTATTATTCTAACTCCATTGTGGCAGCCACTCTTTTATCATCAAGATCTTCGTATTCTTCATCTTCATTTTCAATATTTTCATCATCGTTACTAATTGTTTTATTAAAAATATATGGCTATCAACTTATTAACTGCAATTGTTTGATCGTCATAATTAAATTTCTGTTTTTATACTCTGTCCAAATGACCCATCATTTCACCATTATATATTAATATAATATTGATTTTCTAAATTTAAGTATGTGGAATCATCAATTGATAAAAATATACGATATGCAGCATGGTTTAATAAGATTTAAAGTTTAACTTCAGCGGAGTGCTCGATAATTAATAAACAATTATTTTCAGCACAATATTGAGTCTTAGATTTTAAAATTGTATTGTACGTCAGATAAATATTGGCATTATTTAGTTTTGAATTTAATCTTATTAAAATATATTGTGATTTAGTAGGAAATTAGTAAACTAATTTTGGTAGCAAAAGTAAGTTACCTTGATAAGAATCATTTATAATAATAATAAGAATCCCTTAAAGCGTTTGTCCTTCTAAGTTTGGTTTTAGTGCTCGGTTCAGAAAACTTAGAGCCAGGGTGCCCTACGTTCGAGCGTATATTATTTGAATATTTGAAAAAAAAACGTGAACTTCAAAATTCTTATCTTAGCAAAAACCGTAAATATTTTTAAAACGGATTTTAGTACAAAAACACTTTTTTAAATATTTTTCAAATTTATTTTGAAGAACTTGTACTGATTTTTGAAGTTCAAATTATTTTTTTTTCGGTAAACATTTGAGGTCTTAAAGTTTATTTTTAATAAACTGTTAAATAGTATCTATGCTAAAACTATTTTTGGATTTCATTTCTAAAATTTGGGTATACAAATCTCTATGAGGAAGTATATGTGAATTCATATAAACAACTAAAATATATAAGTTCTGAAATTACACAACAATTCTTTAGGTTATACTAGAGATGTTAAAATACCGTATTTTATTTTGTTGTTGTATAATACCGGTATTATACCTGTATTATACCGTATAGAACCTTCCAGTACCTCAAATTATTGGAAATTTAACAGAGGTTATAAACCTATTATTAATTATGAAATACGAATCATTTAAAAAAGGAATAATTTAAAAAATGACTAGAAGGTCAGAAAACATATAATACAAGATTTAATTTAATAATTTTAATGGATATTTTTAGAATGCGTACTTTCCTTATTCATTGGGAACACATGATATGATAATAATTAATAAATAATAATTTTATATCTAAATATTTTTAATCGTGGTAATAACTAAAAATAACGCCTTAATTCTTTTTTTTTATACCGTCTGTATAAAATAATTTTATACCATGTGTATAATACCTTGTATAATACAGTTTTATACCACTGTATAATACAAACTCACATCTCTAAGTTATACATATAGTAAATATTGTACAAAAACTTAACTTTAAAAAAAGTTATTCTTTAAAGATTTGCAAGTAGTTGCAACTGGAAATCATTGAATAATATTCAGAACTATTTTTATAATAATATGTAGTTCGTTACGCAATTCTATGCTACGTTTTTATTTAAATTAATTATACATTTTAACATATTTTTTTTTATTTAAAATTACTTGAATATATTAAAAAAAATTATTTATAGTCCTTAAATATATCATTAAAATGTGGGAAATTATTTTTTTCTTAAATTTTACCTATTAGACTTTCTTGATTTATCAAATAATTGCAAAAACTAAGAAAACGATCTAACCAAACATGAACAACAAATAAGTATACGTGTAAAATAACTTTAATATTATCTCATTCAAATAAGCACTCAATTATGATAACCTTCGTTGCAACGTGTTGGTATAATAAAAACGTAATTTCATCTTAACAATAATCAGTAAATAAATATGTGGGCTATTGTGTTCAAACTTAGATTAAAGGTAAAAACATTTTTTTTTTTTTTAATTTTGTCCAATTTTTTAAATGTTTAAACCACTGTATGCTGTAAACGTACCATATAGTTATCCTCACGATATCGGTATTAATTATTAATTTTGCAATCCATGCTTTGTAGTACCACAAAACTAGTGGTCATTTAATATTAGAGACCGCTATGAATATAAAATTCAACAACCGCATTTTTTATGTTCACCCGTCACAAAAAAAAATAGAACGTTAAAAATCTTAAATCTGAATTACTTGTAATGAATAAGATTTAAGATTTTTTATAGCTCTTATCGCAATCTGTGTCGTAAAAATTGATGCCGTGATGGAATTATATACATACGAGTATTAACGTTCAACGCGAAGATCGTTATACCTCAACCGACCCGTACTTAAAAAACCCTAGTATAAAGGCCAGCGTCTCTTAACCTTTTTTTTCGCATTCCTCTTGACTTCTAACCAGTGTTTCACTACTCCCTTCCTCATTTAATGCCTTTTTTTATCCTGCTATTTAAGTGCGCATCACTTAAATCGTTGATTTCGAAAACCGAACACTTTGAAATAAAATACAGATTGTAAAACCGCATACTTTTGGTTTATAAAAATCACACACATATAATTGGTTGATGATAACTTCATTTCAAAGCTATGACAACTTCAGCGATTTATATAGATATAAAATTTACGAAGTTTAAATGCATCTTAAAAATTAAGCAAAAAAGTAACAATAATCAATATATTTATAGAATATAGAATTATATCAAAAGTTTTTTCAATTAAATTTTCCATACAATACACCGATAATTTCATTCACCGTATATATAGCCGTATATATAATAGTTATACTCAATAATTTGCTTGATTTGTTGCAACTGATTGTATCATAGAGTTTTCCTCACGATATCAATAATTATTATTAATTGCTTATTCAATTATATTGTAGACACACGTCATTTGTGTGTATTTACGACCGTCGATTCCTAAAACCGCACAACTGAGATAGAATACATAACAAAACCACACAATTTTGGTAGATTAAAACTGCTCACATTTAATAGATTAAAACGATACAATTTTTAAAATTGCTGTATCCTAAAACCGCAAAATTATGATTAGGATCCTAATTATTATTCATTAAAATAAAAATAAAAAAAATTTAAAAACTATTAGGTATATCGTTGAATATAATGCGTTGTAGTTGTCAAAAATGTAATCTCCGAATGAAGTACCTGTATCTCATGGTGGACATATGATCATTAAATCAATAAAAATGGTAATTCTAAAAAACATTTTTATTCACTGACAGGCAGAGTTGGGCAAAAACAAATCAAAATAATGAATAAAAAATAAAAGCATGAATAACTATTTATTTTGTGAATAAAGAATAATATTTTATTTTTAACAGTTTTAGTTGTGAATAAAAAGTAAAAAATTATTCTGAATAATTCAACTAGTGAATAAAAATACAAATTATTCTTAATAATTTAATTTGTGAATACATTGGTTATTCTGAATAATATCCAATTTTCGTGTAACAAAATAATGATAAAAATATAATATCCATAAAAAAGCTAAATTATAATAACAACAACAATAATTTACATAATAATAACAATAATCATGACAAAAATAATAATATTAAATTTAAGTATGAAATTGTATGAAATTAACTTAAGTGAACTGCCATTATCAAATGACGATACTATACTAAATAACATTTCAGCACATACAATATGGCTACATCAAGTTTTGTCAGATTTTGTTTCAAATTAATTTAAAAAATGTTACTTAAGTAGTAAAACCCAACATCGATATCAAGTGCTAAACCATTTAGATTAGCCCTTCAGAGATAACAATGTTATTTATGATTTTTGGTTTTGACATTTTCGATAGCAGATATGATAATACATGTATAACCATATAAAAGAAACACACCGGATTTCATTTTCAATTAAGTTAGTATTTTAAATTATCTAAAAATTATTTTTGATAAACACGACTATGAAGAATAATGAATAATGAATAATTGAATAATGAATAATGAATAATGAATAAAAAAAATCTAGAATTACTCGTTGAATAATGAATAACGAATAATAATAAAAATTAAAATAATGAATAAAAATAAAAATCAATAATAAAACTTTAATAAATCAATGGAAAATAACTTTTTATTCAAATAATCAATCGAATAATTTTTTATTCGACTAATGCCCAACTCTGCTGACAGGTTATATTTTACATTAGATGATCATCGAAGGTTATTAATTGATTGAATTTTCCGCCACAAAGCTTAACCAAAATGGAATCTACGACCTTTAATCTTTACTTCAGTATATTTTTATTGTACAGTATTATGAGCAGCTATCTTAAAATCAAGATAAATAATGTTAATATTTAAAACTTTTTCTTACTCTATACCTATAATTTTAATACTTACCCACATTTTTATGTAACATAATTCAGTTTTAAGAGATAAATAACAATGTATTAAAGGAAAATAATAATTCTAACTCCATCTGTGTACACTATAAAGTTGATAAATATGAATATACTTGGGTTTATATGTAAAAGTATTGCAAGCCAAGTATTTATCACAATGTTTACATAAAAATGTAATAATTTTTAATACGTGATATCATCTTGTTTGTACACTTTGGTCATTTTTTTGTTTTAGCATGTTAAACTATCGCAATTCGAAACAAAGTGTAGAACATCTTCCAAACTTTTCGGTTAAGTTAGTAGAAGTTTCTTAGGTTCATAATACATCGACTTCCTTATTAAGTTTACGTTATTGTGTCCTATAATAATTTTCGTACAATTATTGTATACATGTATTATTATAATTATAATAACCTCTTGACTTTGAATTTTCACCGTTTCCATAGGTTCATGTTTATATATGTTTTTTAGTTTTTAGTATATTTTTTACTTGACACTATGCTGTAATCATGGACATACAATTTTTAATAAAACAGCGCCAAACCATATGCGCCTTCCACTATTACAGTCTACATTTTCTGAACTTAAAATTGTCAAAAAATAAATACTTGCTCCCTTTATTATTGTAAATAATTTTAACAACGCAATGAGTTACATAAGTTTTAACCACTCCATAGGTGCATATTATACCGACTAATAACGAATGGCTACTAAAGACTTAAAGGTATTAGCATAGTTATTATATAATAGTTTGTCATATCTTATCCGTTGTTTAGCACTAAAAATAGTGTACAGTTTTAATCCATTATAAATGTGTGATGTTTTATTATACAATGACGAATAAAGTTTACATGTTTTCTTTATCGACCTATTTGGGGTAGAAATCAAAAGTGTGCTGTTTTTGAATGCAACCTTTCCCCGATGATAACAGTAATTGACAATTTTGTCGTTTCATATCAGTAGGAAACATGATGATTTTTTTTTAGTTGTTTTCAGATTTACCGAAAATAATAAATATTTTGTTAATGAACAAGATTTTTAAATTTCGAGCTGAACCAAATTTTATATTTAGAAGATTAATAAGTGCAAGTGGATATATGCTTATTAATATATTCATAAATAATATCATAAAAATAGTTTGTAGCTTCATTTATATTAAAATCAAAAATTTGAAATGAAAAAAAAATTCTCGTTGAAAATCGGCATCTTGTAGATGCCATTTTGTTGTTGTTGTAGTTTTTCATTAGTTTGCCACAATCATTGGAAAAAACTGTCTAGAAATTAAAAAAATTACATCTATAAAGTATCAACTAAACAAAATTTAGAATCGAAATCATATCAAAAAAATGCTGATAGGGTAACGTTTTCTACGAAAAAAGTTAATGACATATTTTACGAGACACAAGCGTATAGCTATTGCTAATATGACCTAAAAGCAGCAAGTAGGTGCTAATCATTTCGATTTATTTCGACTTGAACGAGTGACACGTAATCGGTTTATGATACGAACGCTAATACAGCATCTATTTACGGTCGGGACACTTTATAAGAATAATTATATAATGTAGCTGATCATAGGTGCATGTAGGGATGCCTTGGGGAAAAAGCTTAGATCTCCCCACCAAAAGTAATGTGATAATATTGTACTAAAGCTGTAAAAAATTATTTTTATAATCTATTATTCAGTTCTTTTAAATACGGTTTATTTTTTTCCAAAGAGGATGACATTTTCCCACAGTAACCCTTCCCCCTGGATATGCTCATGTGAGTAGGAGGAATCACTACGATTTGTTTCTCCACTGGATTCGTTCCAAAAGAATTATTCGTCCATGAACGACCCATTTACAGTAGTCCAACGGTGTTGGGTGGAAAACGGGGGTGGATGCAACCATTGCGTATAACGGAGAGCTGTGGTTTTAGTCATGGTGTGCAAGCGATATTTATTATTCTTATAAATTACTACCTTTGTTCTAATTTTATTTTACTAACTCTGAACGTGACAAAACGACTATTTGTAATGTTATTTTTATGTGCGTATTAGAAAACAGGTTTCTAACAAATATATGAAACGGGTATATAGTTTATTAGATTAAGCGAGAATTTTGAAATATTAATATTATTTTTTTGGTTATTCTGGAATAACGAAGAACCTTGAAACTTTTCCTTGTTTCATGACCAGTTTGTGCATTACACCCAAATATCTGTATATAAATAGGGAAGTAGTACTACTGATAATTTAGATATAATTTAACTTTCAAGTAGTTGACGCATATATGGCAATGTCTGTCTCAGTAAATAAAATACGTTATTAATCAAGCCTTAAAGTATTGTTTTAATTTCTGCAACCATTCATCTACGATAGACCGTTGCTGTGGAAGATGCTACAAAGGTAAATGAATTCGATGAATATTTTTTTTGTTTAACATAGTAAATGACTACTAGAAGCAGGATAATATGTTTCGGAGGAATTAACGAATCAGACAATTCGAATTTAAGTATATAATATATACCTATAATATATATTATATCGATACAATAAATAGTAAAGAAAATACTAACGATTTATTTGATCTTAATAGCACGATCAACCAAAATAATACAGTACTACAGTTATATCATTGATTATAGAATAGATAATAGATATTAGATAATAGAATAATAGGACGTGTGGCGTGTGCTACTTTATTATTAATATTTATTTAGTATTAGGTTTCAGAATTAATAAGTACATATTAACTATAAGTACTTCGGCGTTGAAACTTATGGCTTGTGACTGAGTGACGACTCTAAATATTTCGCCATTTGCGTGTTCAATAAACCATCTAATATTAGTTGTCATGATTTTGTTATTCATATTAATAATCAATTCGTGTGATAATATTTAGCAGCGACATATTTTGGGTCTAGTACGTTTCGCCGCCGTTCAATTCGCCGCGACCGTTTCGCCGCCGTTCATTTCGCCGACGGACTATTCGCCGCCGGACCATTTATCGCGATCGTTTCTCCGTTATCCTATTTTTTTTCTCGTATAACGTCAATAAAATAATTTTGGTTGGCCAAAAAATTTTGAAATTTTGATACAATGTTCTTCATACATGGTTTTTACTCGTGTGAAAAAAATCTCGAAAATCGGCAGTCACAATTTTTAAAAATAAGCTTTTGAATTTTAAATGTTGATAAAAATCACGAAATCTGCCCATTTTTGGTGGTTAAAAGTTGATAAATATAAATTGTATGCTTAAGACTTGAAAATATAATATAATGTACTAGAGAAGTTGCTCTTTCCAGCGAACCAAAAAAGTTAACCGGAGCAAGGGAAAAAATGTTATTGCGTTAGAAAGTTATACTTTGAAGAAATCTAGTGTTACCACGATAAAATCCAAGTGTTAAACATTTACACCACTTCTAGAGAAAGTCCATATAAATATTTAGTGAGCATTTCTAGTTCCTTACGATTATTACTTTTTGAATTTACAAGATTATTTTATTTTATTTATTTATTTCAGCCAATAAATGAATTAAAATTACATGATAACAATAAATAAATTATTACATTAAGAACACATTAACAATAGCTGATACATATACCAACTGAGATGAGCTCGTATCTGGTATGCAGAGTTCTTATAAATTATAATTATTATTGTAGGAAGATTATTAAATAGGATGTTATAAAATTAAAGATACGACTTAATTAATATTATACAGTAGACACAAATTTCATGGAACATGTTTTAGTAACACATTTAACATATACACATTCAGATAAGATCTTATAATTAGTTATATTGACTTTTTAAAATTTCATTAATACACATATTCGCATCTAGATCATTAACTATTTTATTTACTTATAGCCTTTTTTATTTGATTTTCGTTAACTATACAATTGGTATTATTTTTTTTTTTTTTTTAGATTCTGAACGGAGTGAAGAATGTATTGATTTTACAATGATGTGTGTTTTTTTTTTTTTTTTTTTTTTTTTTTTTGTGTCTGTCGACACGTTTTGGGGCAGTAAAAATGCTTCGATTGCCTTATGTAGCAACTTTTCTGAAAGGAAAGTGAATCTATTTGGTACTTTGGAGGGTCAAAAGTAAAAAATTTCCAATATTTTTTAAATGCGACGGGAAAAACCATAAAAAAATTTGGGAAAAACGGGAGTTTTTACGCAAAACCAGTTTTCGACATAATCAAATTTTTTATTTTACTATAACTCAAAAACTAATCGATGTAAATACTTGAAATTTTCACCAAATGTTTAGATTAACGTTCTCTATACACCATTAAATTTTCAAAGTATTTTGACTTTTATTAAGCTATTTATAGACAATTGAAATTTTCAATTTTTTTAAGTATTTTTTTTTTTAAATAACGATAAAATTTTTTTGGCTGCCTAGAAAATCTTGAAAATTTAATACAAGGTTTCTTAACTTGATTGTTGTTCCTTAACTGATAAAAAAAAATCTAAAATCGTAAGTCACAATTTTTTTTTATAAGTGCTCAAAGTTCCAATTTATACGAAATATGTAAAAATCACGATAATTTGCAAGTTATTTTGTAGATAAAAATTCATAAAATTTTTTCTGTTCATACTTAAGGTTCAAAATTTTAACACGAGGTTATCTATAAGCTACTCTTCAAAAATCTTTAAAAAAATTTCTACCGGAATTAGAGGAAAAAATTTTATGACTGTTTGAAATTTAAATATTTACGATACTAACTACCAACTCTACTGTCATTGCACCTCCAAATTACACATACTGGCCTAACTCCCGTCGAAAAATGCCAGACATCCTGGATATTTTCGTCACTAAGATTCCAAGAAATCTCCACACTCAAATATTTAATCTCATTGACCCTTGCTCAGACCATTCGCCAGTCATGCTTTCGCTAGACTGTCTTCCTCAAGCTAAAGTCAACCCCTCAGCCCTATCACAATTTCCAATCGACTGGGACAAATTTAGTACAATCCTATCTGAAAAAACCTGCCTTAAACTCCGACTAAAGACTCCCTCTGATATCGATGACGCAGTAAACCTACTCACAACTAATATCCAAACCTCTGTGTGGGACTCAGCTAAACCTGTGCCCTTGCACGTTAAGCCTCCCCCACATCTCCCCTCCTACATACGAACTCTCATCTCACAAAAACGTCGCGCTCGGGTTATTTGGCAAAGAACTCGTTACCCTATTGACAAATCCCATTACAACGCACTTACCCAAAAGTTGAAACGTCTCCTATCTAACCTTAAATCGGAGTCTTACGCAAACTATATATAAACTATATATATTTCTTCTCTCACTGGCATAGACGGCTCCCTATGGAAAGCCACTAGGAAACTACTACGAATTCACAATCCTCCCCCTACCCTTCGTTATGCTGATGGTAGCTGGGCATTGTCTGAACAATCTCAAGCCAACATATTTGCCAATCACCTATCAAACACATTTCAACCACACCACAATATTATCTCTCCAACCAAAATCCAAGAAGTAGAAAGCTTTCTTAACTCTCCTCTTCCAATGTATCCTCCTCCTAGAGCTTTTTACCCAAGCGAAGTTGAATTTAATCTTAAGAAAAACTCACCAAATAAATCTCCTGGATTTGACTTAATTTCAAAGGAAGTGGTCAAACACCTTCCCAGAAAAACCATAATTTTTCTAACACAAATTTATAACGCTATGCTTCGTTTGTCATACTTTCCTATATCATGGAAATATTCTATTATAATACTCATTCCAAAACCAAAAAAGCCCCCTGACTGTCCTTCCTCATATAGGCCTATAAGTCTCCTACCAACTCTCTCCAAACTATTCGAAAAACTCCTCCTCAAACGAATACTCCCAATAGTTGATGAAGCTAAAATACTACCAGATTCTCAATTCGGTTTCCGCAACAGTCACTCAACGATCCATCAGATTCATCGCCTGGTTGACAAAATTTCATTTGCCCTGGAGGAAAAATTATATTGCACTGGTGCTTTCCTTGACGTCTCCCAAGCTTTTGATAGAGTCTGGCACTCAGGCCTCCTTTATAAATTAAAACTTATCCTTCCTAGCCACTACTATCTAATCCTCAAATCCTACCTCGAAGATCGGTTCTTCTCCGTACGTGTAGGTTCTTCCTTCTCCTCTCCTACTGAAATAAAAGCAGGCGTACCACAAGGCGCAGTAATTGCTCCCCTACTCTTCAATCTCTACATCTCTGACCAGCCTACTTCACCCCATACCTTAGTTGGTGATTTTGCTGACGACAAAGCCATACTAGCAACCAGCCCAGATCCCGTTCTAGCCTCCTCCTACATACAAGATCATCTCTTCTCCCTTGAATCGTGGTACAAAACATGGGGCGTAAAAATGAATGAAACCAAATCCATCCACGGTACTTTTGCACTTCGTCACGGTGTATGCCCAACACTTTACCTCAATAATCAACCACTCTCCCCTGCGCAGTGCATACGTTACCTTGGTATACTTATTGACCGCCGTCTCACCTGGAAACCTCACATAATAAGCAAAACCCGTACACTTAACGACCGCTTCCGACTCCTTCGTCCACTTCTAACATCAAAACACATGAAACTCTTCAATAAGATCCTGCTTTACAAACTCCTACTCAGACCCATCTGGACCTATGGGATTCAACTATGGGGCGCTGCCAAAATTTCCAACATCAACCGCATTCAAAGATTCCAATCCAAAACTCTACGTACCATTCTAAAAGCACCCTTCTATGTTTCTAACCACACCCTCCACTCTGACCTAAAAATTCCATTTGTCTCCGAACTAGCCAAAACTCACTACAAACGTTTCAATAGCCGCCTAGCCCATCACATGAATCCGTTAATCTCCAATCTTTCATCTGCTTCTATCCCAGGTAGTCCAGTTAAAAGACTTAAAAGACAGTGGTGTCGTGACCTGCTAACCTAATTTAGTCCTACTCATGTCGTAGTACCTCCGCTGGGAGGCCTCTACACTCAGACTAATCTGTCGTTATTTATTTTTATTTATTTTACTTTATAATTCATCAATTGTTCTTATTGTTCTATTTTTGTAACAGATTGAATAAAAATCCTTTAATAACAAAAAAAAAAAAAAAAATATTTACGAAATTGCATAAAATAGCGATTTATTCTCAAACGATTTTAAATATTTTTTATAATTCAAAAAGTATAAGTCGCAGATTTTTGAAATTTCTACCAGTTGTTAAGATTGGTATTTCCTTTATGTCATATTTTTTTCAAAATATTATATTGATTTTTAAGCCACTTATAGACATTTAAAATATTCGATTTTTTTACATTTTTTTTTTATAATCGGTGATAAAAAAAATTTGGCTCGTACAAAATACTTGAAAATTTAATAGAAGATTCCACAGAAGTATTTCTTAAAGTCATTCAAAAATTATTAAAATCCATAGGCACAATTTTTTTTTATAAGCGTTTGAACAGCGAATATTGACAAAAAATTACATGTAAAATATAATATAATGTATAATATTCTAGACTGAAAAAGATATTGGTTTTTTTTTAAAATGCTCTAACTCAAAAATGAAAAACCGCAACAACTTGAAATTTTCACCAAATCTTTATATTGACGTTCTCTATACATGGTTAAGATTTCAAAGTATTTTGACATATTTTGACTTATTTATAGACAATTTAAATTTTCAATTTTTGTTAAATTTTTGTTTTTAAACATCTATAAAATTTAATTGGTTGAGCGAAAACTCTTGAAAATTGTATACTATGTTTATAATAAGTTAAACTTATCGTAACTAAAAAATATCGGTGAGCGGTTAACTCAATTTTTTTTTATAAGCTCTTAATGCTCAAATTTGTATAAAATGTGTAAAAATCACGATAATTTGCAAGTTATTTTGTAGATTAAAATTCATAAAATTTTTTCTGTTCATACTTAAGGTTCAAAATTTTAACACTAGGTTATCTATGAGCTACTCTTCAAAAATCTTTAAAAAAATTTCTACCGGAATTAGAGGAAAAAATTTTATGACTGTTTGAAATTTAAATATTTACGAAATTGCATAAAATAGCAATTTATTCTCAAACGATTTTAAATATTTTTTATAATTCAAAAAGTATAAGTCGCAGATTTTTGAAATTTCTACCAGCTGTTAGATTGGTATTTCCTTTATGTCATATTTTTTTCAAAATATTATATTGATTTTTAAGCTACTTATAGGCATTTAAAATATTCGATTTTTTTACATTTTTTTTTTATAATCGGTGATAAAAAAATTTAGCTCGTAAAAAATACTTGAAAATTTAATAGAAGATTCCACAGAAGTAGTTCTTATTGTCATTCAAAAATTATTAAAATTCATAGGCACAATTTTTTTTTATAAGCGTTTGAACAGCGAATATTGACATAAAATTACATGTAAAATATAATATAATGTATAATATTCTAGACTGACAAATGATATCGGTTTTTTTAAAATGCCCTAACTCAAAAACGAAAAACCGCAACAACTTGAAATTATCATTAAATCTTTATATTGATGTTTTCTATACATGGTTAAAATTTCAAAGTATTTTGACATATTTTGATTTATTTATAGACAATTTAAATTTTCGGTTTTTCTAAATTTTTCGTTTAAAAATAAAATATACTTATATAATATTTATAAATAACATTGTATAATATTCTAGACTAACATATCATCTCCGTTCAGAATCGTTTTTCGTATACAATGATACCTATCATTGAATTCAAATTTAACAAATCCATTATAATGACCTATCCTATGAAGAGTCGCACTCCACCCCCAAGTGTACAGCAGAGCGAGGCCCATCCGGTTCTTTTTTATAATTGGTATTATTAAATTGGTTTTCACATAAGCTTTTTATAGACTCTACATCGTTATTTAAATTGTTGAATATAGTTTTCCCTATGTGGTTGGAGGAATTCCTTCAATTTATTAAAAACGTATATGATGGTTTAATGTATTTACCTATTCTTCTGTCCATTATTCCTGTAGTATTTAGTGTGTGGTTTTGTATGCATTTTATTAAAATTTGCCTTATGTATAATTTATAGATAGATAATATATTTGTATGGTTGAATAATTCCTTAATGGATATATTAATGGTAATGAGTAGGTACGCTATTTTTATTATCATTTTTTGGGTTATATGTAATGTATTTCTGTCTGTTCTATTAGAGCCTCCCCAACTTATTATACCGTATAGAAGTATACCGTATACCGTATAGTAGTATTGAAGTACATAATGCCATGTATATTTGTCAAGAAAATGTAAACTAAGCTCGCGGTTACCATTTCGGCCAAATTCGGCCCGATAATTTTGACTAATAAAATATATAATATTCACGACATAATTTAATTTATAAATTGGTAATGTACCTGTATTTTATCGCGAACAATTTGTTTTATATTTAACCAATGTTAAAATACCTATATTTAAACATTGAGATAAATATTTTTATTTTCGTATTGGACTTTTGAAACAACGTTTCAATAGTGTTTATACAACCGTGACGATGGCACACAAAGTTGAACCCCAACGTGGGAAACCATGGTGCACTGTTAGTGTACTGTTAGTTTTAGAACATTTTAAGTATTATAAAGTAACTCGTACGTTAACGTATGTGAAATTTGCCTCCCCCCAAGTTTTAAGAGTAATACGAAATGTGCGCTAAAAATTAGCAATTGATTTACAACTCTTTGTAACAAAAGTTTCATAATTTGCAACGTAACACACTCAACACAATTCAAATTTCATTACTGGGGGGCTCAACTTCATGTAGCCCGCCAAATTGTCGTATCGAATCCAAATCGGTGTCAACATTTTTCGGCTAATGTGCAACTATTTGGCCTCCTCGAGGTGTCCTCTGGGTAATAATGGTTCTCTAATATCATAAGAATATTTTTATTTGAGCCGAGTTTACACCTAAATCATTTTTACCTATAAAAATCGCGGGCGGAGTTTACAATCACCCATATTTGGTTTATAGTTGATTTATTAAGAAATCGAATTTTATAGGATAAAACAGTTAAGCTCCTTATTTTATTTTTAATATTTTGCAGATATTCTAACCATTTTAAATTAAAATCTATTGTTATTCCTAAATATTTGAGCGGTAGAACCATTTTAATTGGTTTAAGATAGTAATTTGTCGTAATAGTTCCACAATAATGTAGCTATTATAAAGCTGATCTAATAGCATTAGTAATTAAATTGTGACTGGGTGATTTTCTTTTTGATAATTTTTTGATTATATCTAACATTTCGTTTAGACACGAGTATAGTAAGATATTTTATGGGCAAATATTGGGCTCACTTAGTTTTTACCGGACTAGATTGTCTGTAGTTTTTTAGTGAGTTGTTTAATGTGAAAATATTTTCAAGAGTGTAGGCAAACAGTTCACACTTATCGGAGTCAGTAATAAGGTAAATTTCACCTGCTTTCAAGGGGGGGGGAGGGTATTTCATTTGAGATTGGTTTAATTAATCTTTTGGTCACGGTCCATAGATTTGAGTATGCTAGATGTATAGTAGATAAGTATTTTTGATAACTGTTGATCCTGTGTTCCTCTAGTTGGTTTTTAATTTCTTTCGTTAGGTAGAGTCTCTTGGTTTTGTGTTTAAATTTGATTAATTTTAAAATTTTGGGGGGAAGTTGATTAGGACTATAATTTGTTACCGTAATTTTTTTTGCTGAATATTCTTCAGCCGCTTGACAGATGATTTCATGTAAATTTCTTACTGCAGTATCTGCGCTGGTAATATTTAATATATTTATAGGGATAGATGAATTTTTTTTGATGTGTTGCTTGAATTTTTGTCAATCTGCTTTATCGTTGATGAGTTTGCGGGTGGGAGTTGAGCAGTGGCGGATCCAGGATTTTGATAGGGGGGGGGGGGGGTCCAAAATTTTTTTAAGGGGGGGGAGACATTTTTTCCTTGAGATATATGCATAATTACCACGTATATACAGGTCACCATAACGGCTGGACTACCGTGTTATAGAAAAGCCATTAGTGCTGTCCAGTCGTTATGGCAGTGCATATAGTTTGTTCGCAAATTCAAACTGCGCGCCAACCTAGTCGCGATGACAGCAGTGGCGTATTTGAGAGTTCATGTCGGTGGGGGCGAATTTAAAAAGAGTTTACCCAACTATTCACACAAACTTACTAAGACATAATGAATTTTATATTGCACCTGTATAACCTATAAAGTAATAAGTTAAACAAATATGATAAAAAAAGCAACATATTAAGCAACATTATTAATAAAACAAAATCTATATTTCTATTTTTTTTATTAGCAAATCTATTTATAACATCATCTATTGATATAGTATGATGTATTTTTAGCAAAGCCAAACCAGTCAAGCGTTCTTGCCCCATTTTGGATCTTAACCATGTTTTCAATCTAACAAAAAAAAGCAACAAAAATAAGCAAAAAGATGAATTATAAGTTTGTTTTTAATGTAATTTAAGAATAAGAACAAGTCCTTAATTTTAAGCAATGTAAATATATAAATACAAATATACGACATGTGTACCACAAAGAAAAATGTATGTTCATTTTTACCATGGTTATCTAGATAACCATGATTTTTACCAATAATTTGTTATCATCAACACAATTTTTCGGAATTTTTGTTTTTTAATGAAATACTCAAATACCCTATACCCATTAGTTATATAAAATTTTCCTGATCTAAAAATTCTCGGGGGGGGGGGGCGATTGCCCCCATCGCCCCCCTCAAATACGCCACTGGATGACAGCGCCGTGCGATTTTCTTTAAATTTTTCCGTTGATATTTGCGCCATCTATGAGCGTGCTTGAGCGTATTTTAATTATTTCTTTGTTTCTTTCAACACGCATTGTGTAAATATACCGAAGTTGACAAGTGGTTAGTATAATTTCAAGTGAGAAAAAACTCTTTTCAAGTTCTCTTACTGAGAAAACACGCCTCACAATATGAAGAGGACATTGTTTTCCTATTTCACCCGCCTTGATCCAGAATCAGAACAAGAAACAAAGAAAAAAGAAAAACAGGTAAGAAAAATTGGAATAAAAAAATTATAAGTATATCGGAAAAGCTACTATTTTTTGCACAATGTATTCATATAATTTATAATTTCAAAAAAACTGAAGATTCTCATTAGTTTTTAGGTAACCATATTTTTTTGACACAGATTGAAAATGCAGAGAAGCTTAACCTCGAAGAAAATCCACCGGAGACTGGAGGACAATCGACTTCCGAAGATACGTCAGTTCAAAACAAACAAGAATTACTTCCATTCAAAAACGACATCGCTCTAGCCACGTCTAATGCTTCAAATATAAGAAACGCGAGTGAAATCCTGAACATTATCGACGACTCGTGGGTGCCACCAGCTAATTTTTCGTTCCCGACATCAACTGCCAAAAATTTATCTTTTCAAAGAAAATGGCTTGAGGAATTTCACTGGTTGGCATATTCTGCGAAAGAAAATGGCGCATATTGTAAGTGCTGCATAGCTTTTGGCGTGAAAACCGGTGGAATACGCGACCTAGGTCTAGGGAAACTCATCAACAAGCCGTTCAACACTTGAAAGCACGCGAAAGAAACTTTTGGGAACCACGAAAAACTTGATTACCATAAAAAATCCATCGTTTCTTTTGAACATTTACGCGATATTCAGCTTGGCAAAACTAAATCTGTAATGTCCCTATGACTCTGGATGATTTAGGATACACATGATTACTCATATAATAAATAAAAACACTAGTTGATTTACAAAGTTAACAACGACACATGACTCAATGAATAGTGAGTAACAAGTAACGACTTTTTATTAATGTGACTCTTGTCTAATACAAAATTAATTGAGGTTAATCAATGTTACCAACCTCAAACACTACAAAATCTATTGATGAACAACTCGATAAGCAGAAAGAAAAAACTAAAGAAGAAAATTACGAACGACTGAAACCCATAGTTAGTGCAATAGTTTTGTGTGGACGTCAAGGAATTGCACTTCGTGGCCATAGAGACGATGGATGTTTGTATAATGAAGAAGAATCTGACGCGGATGATAAAACTGATGGAAAATATTCGAACGAAGGAAACTTTCGTGCAATTTCACGGTATCGAGCTGAAGGTGACGAAACACTCAAGAAAAACCTTTTGTCTGCTCCGAAAAATTCAACATATTTGAGCAAAACCATTCAGAATGAAATTATCGCAATTTGTCATGAATTGATCAGAAAAAAAATCGTTGATCGAATAAATCAATCGGAAGAATTCTCAGTTTTAGCCGACGAATCGACTGACATTTCAAGCATAGAGCAATTTTCCATTTGCACACGATACTTGGATTCACAAACAAATATTTGTGAGGATTTCTTCGGATTCGTTCCCGTCACTGACGTTTCTGGACAAGCTCTGGCAAATTTCATCAGGAATTATCTGACCGATATCGGCGTGGATTGCTCATTTATGTACGGCCAAGGATACGACGGAGCTCCGGCAATGAGTGGCGAATTTCATGGAGCACAGGCTTATTTGAGGTCTCATTTTCCTCTCGCAATTTATGTGCATTGCGCCGCACACAGCTTCAGTTTGACCATCAATGCAGCTTGCAAAGTATCTGGTATCAAAAACGCGTTGGGAACTATCGGAGCAATTCAAGTATTTTTTCACTGGCCCAAGAGACAAAGCATCTTGAAGAACGAAATTTCAAAAATGACAGAGAAAAGTGAGCGAAGAAAAGAGAAATTGAAATCCATTTGTCCTACAAGATGGGCTCAGTCTCATGCAGTGTTGGGAAATATCTAGATAAATGTATCTAGATAAGTTATCTAGATAAAAATTATTTATATTTTATCTTATCTAGATAAATTTGTACTCAGTTATCTTTATCTTCATCTAGATAAAAATCTTGTTGTCTATCCGTACTAATCTAGATAATTTATTTAAATAGAATAAAAATAAAATTTGAAAATTTAAAATGTTTCTATATTTTCATTTTTACATTTTTCTGTACATTATATACCTATGACACAGATAATAACTGACAAGATGACAATCTTCTTATGAAGTTTATGTAAAAAAAAAAATTATTTTATATTTTATGTTTATTAATGTTTGAAATGAGTTTAAAAAATGATATTTATTTTATAATGTTTTTAATTATGAATTTTTTACCTAATATCTGTAGGCTGTAGTATCCTGAATATTTTCAAAATCAAACATGAAATTATCTCATATATATCTAGATAAAAATGTAATTATTTTTATCTTTATCTAGATGAAATTTAGTATAACTATCTTTATCTGTATCTAGATAAGAATTAGTATAGTCATCTTTATCTTTATCTAGATAAATTATTAGTTATCTATTCCCAACACTGGTCTCATGAAGCTGTATCAAGATACGTCGAACTTCAACCGGCTGTTATTGAAGCGTTGGAAGAAATAAAAACGTGGAAGGATCGAGAAACTTCACGGGCAGCATCTCAACTTTTGACAGCGATTTTCACAATCGAGTTCTAAATTTCCTGTCATATTATGGAATCAATTAATTCCATCGTTTTGCCATTGAGTCGAGAATTGCAATTGAAAAATCAAGATCTGAGAGAGGCCACGAAATTGGCTGATGATGCTTTGACGACTTCAAGGAAAAGCGTGAAAACGTGGATTCATGCTTCCACATTGTTTATCAAAAAGTTTCTGAAATTTGTTCGGAGTACGAGATTGAAATGAAAATGCCTCGTCGATGAAGTCGACAAAAAAATCGTTGCAACGTTGAAGCGAAAACAGTTGAAGAGTATTACAAAATCGCATTTTACATCCCATCTCTCAACACCTACATTTCTCATCTTCAGAGTGGGTTCGAAAAACACAAAACAGTTTTTTAAAGTTTTGGACAGCTATTCCTCAAACAAGAATTCGACGAGAAGAAATGTGCAAGCCTCTACCAATTTTACAAAGAAATACTGGATTGTTCCGAGAGTAATTTCATTTCAGAAGTCAAAATGTGGAGACAACGGACCTGCAATCAAAACATCGAAAATGCACTTGATGCATTAGCAGTGAGTATCTCCCAAATTCAGATCATTTTTGGCTAAAAAATAATGCCAGGTTTCTCATATATTGTACCAAAAAATTTGATTGATAATAATACTAATAGACTATCATTTATTTTCTATTTAATTTCAAAACAAAATTTTTTAATTTAAAAGAATCAGAGAAAAATCACTAATAGACGACTTATTGACAATTAATTGAGTAAGAGATTTTTTTGGTGCAATTTAGAACAAAGTAAAATAAATAATATACATTGAAAATCTAAATAGAAGGAATTTTTGCAGATCATAAATGGCAGAACTTTCAAAAACGTCAACAAAATCCTACGAGTTTTGGCGGTGATACCCCTGACCACAGCAACTCCAGAACGATCATTTTCGACTTTGAGGACAATGAAAGATTATCTGAGAAACACGATGGGTCAAGAGCGTCTCAATGGTCTTGTATCTTTGAACATTCATCATCGCATAACTTTGACTGAAGACGAAATTCTCAGAAAGTTTTTTGAAAAGCCTCGAAAATTTAAGAGTCACTAGAACCGTTTGTGGATCATATATTTTTTCTTGATCGGTCATATTGATTATCTTCGTAATTATCTTCTATTGCATTTATTATTCGAAAATAAATTCAAATTTGTGTAAAACATTCAATAAATTACGAATTTTTATTAATAACTTTGTGTTTCAACTTCACCAACATGCCCGATAAAAGCATAAAATTTGAAAGTATATGATCCCATGGGGGGGGGGGTCCGGACCCCCCCCCCCCCCCGTGGATCCGCCACTGGAGTTGAGAACAATAAGGACTCATCTATTGTAATTTTTACAGGTAAATGGTCGGAGTTAAGTTCGAAAAGTGGTTATTGGTGAATGGAAAAACTGATTGATTTTAGTAAAGTTACATCTAAAATATCAGGATTTCTACTTTGATTATATGGATAATATGTGGGTGTGTCTGGAGCAGACAAGATCGCAGAATTGTTTGCGAGGTATTTATAAAGTTTAGGTCCATTTGCATTTGTGAATTTAAAAATTCCAAGTAGTGTGTTTGCAGTTCAGGTTACTTACTAAAGAATTTTTTGATATTTAAGTGATCTATCGAGTGAAACGAGTAATATATTAATTTTACCGTGATGTGTTTTAGTTTTTGTGTATGTCAAATGTTCTAGTAAAAAATATTTCATCATCAACATTAGGGATGGTTTTTGATAGCAAATGTAGTCTAGTTGGTTCATTAGAGGTTAGAGAAGTAACTTTTTGAATTACTTAACAATTTTCCCAATAATTGTGGAAAAGTAATGAAAAATTGTAAAAAACGGCAATAATACTGAATGGTGACACCGATTTTTAATTTTATGTGTATTACAAAAAGTAATAATCATAAGGAACTTGAAATGTTCACTAAATATTTATATGGATTTTCTCTAGAAGTGGTGTAAATTTTTAACGCTTTTGGATTTGTATAACTTTCTAACGCTATAACACTTTTTCTCTTGCTCCGGTTAACTTTTTTGGTTCGCTGGAAAGAGCAACTTCTCTAATACATTTATTATATTTTCAAGTCTTAAGCATACAATTGATATTTATCAACTTTTAACCACCAAAAATGGGCAGATTTCGTGATTTTTAACAACATTTAAAATTCAAAAGCTTATTTTTAAAAATTGTGACTGCCGATTTTCGAGATTTTTTTCACACGAGTAAAAACCATGTATGAAGAACATTGTATCAAAATTTCAAAATTTTTTGGCCAACCAAAATTATTTTATTGACGTTATACGAGAAAAAAAATAGGATAACGGAGAAACGATTGCGATAAATGGTCCGGCGGCGAATAGTCCGTCGGCGAAATGAACGGCGGCGAAACGGTCGCGGCGAATTGAACGGCGGCGAAACGGTCGCGGCGAATAGTTCGGCGGCGAAATGACCGGTTCCGACATATTTTGTATTAATAAAAAAAAATTGCTAGTGCAACTGATTTTGGTCGTTGTTATTACTTCATGCTTGAGACGTCTATTGAAAAATCTGATGTTAAATTTAATAATTGACAATTTTATTGACGTGTTGTCGGCTGTCGGGCTCCAACCCTGCGCCGTACAAAATATGTACAATATTATATTTAGTTGTTCGTACAGTGTATACCTATTACCTACTGTATAGTGTGTTATATTATACTTAATAGTCAATAAAGCTTGGAACTTTAGGCATTTGCATCAGGGGCGTCATTTGTGGGGTGGCATGGTGTGCGACGGCACCACTAACTTAAAAATGTTAACAATTGGTCCGCCATTAATACTCTCTACGGATTTCGGCGGGCGTTATTTATAGTGGACGGAGCGTTTTTAACTTTTTTCAAATACTTTTAACTTCGTCGATATTTAATCGATTTTGATAAACAAAAAACCTATTTACAAAGCAGTTATTATTAAATATTTTTAAATACTCAACAAATAATAGTAAATTATTCTATACATATAATTATTTTATTAAAATGTACTGTTTTTAACAACATAAGAAAAGTTGACCAGCATAACAAAAGTGCTAAAATAACTAAAAAAAAGTAATATTTTACAAATAAAAATGAAATATAATAATATAACAACCAATACTTTTGTTTTGTATGATATGTTTCAAAACATTGATCAACATATAACGGTACATCGCATATTTTACAATAATTGGTTTCTTTTCTACCTTTCATACCATTTATATATTTCCCTTTATCGGCGCACACTTTACAAACTCTCCTAGGTTTCTTCTTTGAATGTATATGTATAAACTAATTCTATGTTATATGTGTATTTAAAAATATTCTTAGTAGATAAATACTTAAAAATATACAATTAGATAAAATTCACGAGAAATATCCAATTTATATGAAACAAAATTAGAAGTTAATAGAAATTAATTCTGTAGGAAAAACGCAATAATTGCAACAATAATTATTATTGTTGTCATTAATTAAAAATAAATTAGAAACAATGCTCCAAGTGGAGCCAACCATTTATACATTTTAATTTTTGATGTTGAAAATTGTTGCACTATCGATACTATCGATTGATGTAAATACGAAAAGTGTAGGATAAAAATTGAATATTAATATCGATGTCTAAAAAGTATCACACGCTTAACGCGTGATCCGTCTTCTATGAATACTGTCACGCGCTCAGTGCGTTATTCGTCCTCAACGTATTTTTCTATTATTGTGTTTCGTCTCGAATGTGTTAACTTATTTATTATGTTTTCATATAAAGGTAATATAAATAAATATATTTTTTTTTCAAGTTATTGTATATTTTTGATTTATCAGCTTTCTTATCAAATATATTTTTTTTAATGGCCTGATGAAATGTCAAAATTGGCCTGCCTGGGTTTGCACACCCAGAAAAAAAACTGAAATTACGCGTCCGTATTATTATCGTTACCGTTCTTATGTTCCTAACTTTGTTTTATATCGTGATTTGTAAACGTTTTTGTTATGTATGTCAATTATTGTACCTTATGTTTAATTTGAATTATTGTTACCGCGCTAATTTTACTGATGGTCTTTGGCGCGCTGCGACGCGCCGCCATTCGATTTCACCCCCGTTTCACGCGCAGACTTTTCCGCCGACGGGCACGAACCATTCGCGAAAAGTACACTCGGTGCTTTTTGTTCTCGGCCGCCTTGCAAGCAACACCAGTGGCGGATCCAAGGGGGGGGGGCAATGGGGGCATTTGCCCCCCCCCCCCAAATGCCCAAATTGTCTTATATTTTATGTCATCATAGATATTCATATTTCTTGAGTTACAGTTACAGTTAGGTACATTGACCGCTTTGCCAATAAAAAACAGCGACGTTTAGACTTTGTATTATAAAATGTGGTATAAAATATAAATTTGTAAGAAATTGTGTATATGTTGTAAATGATATGGACTTTTGCCCCCTGCACAACTAAGCCCAGGATCCGCCACTGAGCAAGACCTCATCCGACTTACGCTTCCAATATTTAAACGCATATTACCTATGATGTTTTTTAACACCTATGTAATATGTATGCGCATATTTTAGTACTTTTCAGCGCATAAAGTTCCGAGCCTTGGTGATTACTGATTAGTGACATGAAAATTGTAATACGCGATTACATGTGCAATGTGCTGTAACGTGCCTCGAGTGGTTTGAGGACGCTACGATAATGTTATGATTGAATAGTGCTTCTAAGTGTTTTAATATAAGTTCAATAATTTAAACTTGAAAGAATAGATTATAATATTTTATTTTACACTTAGAAAAATTAGCAAAGTATTAACAATGTAAATATGACTGTCGTAAGCGGAGTGTTTGTACTTGATGGCTGGATACGTCTGATGTTGGTGGTGAAACGGAGCCCTTATATATTCCGTTTGATTTTGTTCTCGCCACCTGGTTGCCCTTGGCCTTCATCGTCAAATTTGGATGATGACGTTGTTCGCTATTTGTAATCCACACGTGGCTTCTTCTCTGTTGTTATTATTTGGCCATTTCACAATTTGTTCATGGTCGGACATTGATTTAGTGATTATGATCTGCGCGTGGCTCAGTTTTATATTACAATATATGTGTGCAATAGTTATTTATATAATTTAGAAGTATTGTACATTTTATCCTCGTACGACTCGGAAATATGCATATTATTATTTGTTAGTAATTACATAACAATTATATTACATATAATGGTGCATGTTACAGTGCATTAAAAATAAATATTAAATTAACACCACTTTTTCGTAAACTAGTTAAATTATTAATTATTATTAATAATAATATTTATTATAACCATTCTATAAGCTATCTACTTTTAATATGTTAATATCTAACAGTATAACAGTTTACTCCGTAACAGTTGGCCCCATGCTCCCGGCTCTATCACCTATTCTTAATATATTGATATAGTCTTAAAAATAAAATTATTGGTTTATGATTTAGGTAATATGGAAGACATTATAGAATACCCGGTAATTGCTGCAAGTATAGATAGAGAGGACAAAAAAGTCATAGAAAAAAAAATTAAAAGTAGAGAATGTTTCATAAGTGGTGAATCTTCAAATGGAAAAAGTGACGTGTGGACAGTATTTAGTCATATGTTGTATGCAAATACTGATAAAAGAACTGGTTATGTTAACTGTAAAAAATGTAAAATTTTTACTAAGTAATTTACTTGGTACTGGTACATCCCACTTTAGACGGCACAAATGCGCAGTAGTAACAAAGGAAAATTCTAGTATGGATGAGTTTGTGACAAAAAAAATTAAAATAAAGATTCCAGAAAATGTTTCACATGATGCAGTCGACATGCGTCAAATTTTGTGCTTTAGACTTGAGGTCATTTTCAGCTATCAATGGTGATGGATTTAAGTCATTATGTCAATTTATAATAAACACAGGTGCGAAATATGGTGCGGTGGATGTAAATGACGTGTTACTTAACCCAACTACGGTATCGAGAAATTGTATAAAGACTGCAACAACACTAAGAAATGAACTTATGTCAAAGCTCATCTTATATATTGAACAAAAACGATGTTCTACAACCAGTGTTGGGAATAGATAACTAATAATTTATCTAGATAAAGATAAATATGACTATACTAATTCTTATCTAGATACAGATAAAGATAGTTATACTAAATTTCATCTAGATAAAGATAAAAATAAGGACATTTTTATCTAGATAAATATTAGATAATTTCATGTTTGATTTTGAAAATATTCAGGATACTACAGCATACAGATATTAGGTAAAAAATTCATAGTTAAAAATATTTTAAAATAAATATCTTTTTTAAACTCATTTCAGAAATTAATAAACATAAAATATAAAATAATTTTTTTTTTTACATAAATTTCATAAGAAGATTATCATCTTATCAGTTATTATCTGTGTCATAGGTATATGATGTACAGAAAAATGTAAAAATGAAAATATAGAAACATTTTAAATTTTCAAATTTTATTTTTATTCTATTTAAATAAATTATCTAGATTGGTACTGATAGATAACAAGATTTTTATCTAGATGAAGATAAAGATAACTGAGTATAAATGTATCTAGATAAGATAAAATATAAATAATTTTTATCTAGATAACTTATCTAGATACATTTATCTAGATATTTCCCAACACTGTCTACAACTACAGATATGTGGACCGATCTTCTTCTTCTTTTTCTTTTGCCTCGCCTTCCTCCCAACTATTTGGGGTCGGCCACCCTTGTCCTACACCTCCACTTTACTCGGTCAATCACATCTCCTCTGCACACACTGACAGCCAACATGTCATTCTCCAAAGTCTCCAACCATCTCTTTTTTGGTCTTCCTCTTCCTCTTTTCCCTTCAACGTCCATCTTCATAACCACTCTTACTGCATTCGTTTCCTCTCGCCTCATCACATGCCTAATCACCACAGATATGTGGACCGATAATTATATAAAAAATTGGTTACACTGCTGTAACTATACATTACATTGATGATAATTGGGTTCTTAATTCGAATATATTATGCGTCAAATAGTTTCTTATTGATCAAAAAAAAAAAAAACGGTGAAAATTTAAGAAGTTTTAAAGATTTTTTCAGTGCTTGGCCACAATATGATGGTGATGATTGGTTATCAAATTTTGTATAGGTAACTGATAGAGGTTCCAATATAATCAAAGCCTTGGAACCAAATATTCGATTAAATTGCTCTGCACACATTATTCATAATGTATTGCAATATACATTCAAAGGCATTGAAAACAACAATAGCAGTCAAACAGATCAAGACATCGATATTGAACAAATTTCTAAGTTACTTACTGCAACCAAATCATTGGTAAGATATATGAAAAAGTCAGGTGAAAATAATTTACTATCAAAATCTCTTCTCCAGTCAGTAGAAATAAGATGGAATTCAAACTTAGCTATGTTACAATCTTTGTTTGATATGTATAGTGAGGTTATACAATTATATGGATAAGACAGTAGAAAAATGAGTGAAATAGACTATAACCTTCTTTCAAAATTATTGATTTTTTAACGCCATTTAAAAATGCATCAACCCAGCTTGAAGGAACTTCTTCTCCAACAATTAATTTGGTTATGTTACACAGAGCAAGATTATTAAAGCATCTTCTGTCATATAAACAAAATAGACGTGACGATAATATACAAATCATGTTTTCTCAATTAGCTTCTTGTTCTTTACATGTAGTTCAAGAAAAATTCAAACTCGATAAATACCATGAAATAGCTTTGTTCTTATGGCCTCCATATAAAAAATTAAAAATGGTAGACTCGCAAATGGAAAGAGACCGAATAATTGAAAATGTTAAAGTTCAACTTCATAACATTCAAGAACAAATGCCTAATAATACACCAGAAAATACATCACAAACAGGAAATCTCAATTATTCAAACGAGGACATGTTCTTAGAGTGGGCAGATATTAATGAAAGATCAAGTACCAGAACCAGATATACATGTGAGGATGAATTATCCATGTAACAATTGGAACATTATGAACCGAATCAAGATGTATTGCAATGGTGGAAAGAACGACAAATAAAAATTCCTATGATGGCAAAATTGGCAATGAGGATATTTGCTATACCTGCTACAAGCGCCGGAAATGAACGTGCCTTTAGTACTTCTGGACGAGTAATCGAAGAAAGGAGGACATGCTTGAAGGGGGATACAGTAGAGTCAATTTTGTTTTTAAATGATTATTATAAAAAATAAATGTAAATACAATATTATATAAGTAATAAGTATAATAAATAATATTTACAAATGTACAAATTATTATTATTCTATGAATATTGTATTCTGTATATAGTATAATATATACATAAATACATTATACTGTATATTTGTATTTACTAAATAATAAATGTTGAAAAGTTGAATACTTTATAAATAATTTTTATATATAACGGCCTTCACCGAGCCTGGTTGGACTGGGCTTTCAATGGGCCGGGCTAGGCTGAGAATTGTATTAGAATGGTTAGGGCTGGGTGGGCTTCATTATATAATTTTAACTTTAGGAGGGCTTGGGTTTTATAATTTAAAACAGTAGAGGGCTCTAATGGGCCGGGTTTTTCATATCAGATATGGACCGGGCTGGGCTTGAAAATAAGGCCCATGCAGTGCTCTAGTGTGTACTGTATAGTTAGTTTTTGTTATATTATAAATAATTATCTGTCGATAATATGTTATGTATATAGTATATAATCAATGGTATTATCTACTCGTTTCCTTTTTTATCTTCATTAGAATTTTATCTATTATTCTTTTACTCGTATTATATTTATTTGTCATATCGTAAGTTAGTATACTATGCAACTTTGTAAAGAATTTTAGTGACCGTTCTCCAGGATTCTTTGAAAGTAAGAAGGAAAACTATAAAAAAATGAAACTTGGGACAAGTGGTACGAGATTTGAAACTTCTGAAAAAGTGCTTCATGCGTCATATGAGATATCCCTATTAATTGCAAAATCCAAAAAACCTCATACTATTGGTGAAACTTTGATTAAACCGTGTTTGTTGAAAGCCACCGGAGAGGTTTTAGGTAAGGAAGCAACAAAAAAATACAAGACATTCCGTTATCAAATAACACTGTAAAATCGCGAATAGGAAATATGTCACAAGACATTGAAGAACAGCTTATATGCCTCATAAAAAAAATCTCCCTGGTTTGCTCTTCAGTGCGACGAAAGTACGGATGTAGCACAATGTTGTCAATTGCTAATATTTGTTCGATTTTTAAATGAAGATAATACAATCAAAGAAGAATTATTACTGTCACAAGTGTTGAAACTACGTCAAAAGGGATTGACGTTATGAAAATAATTCTTGATTATTTTGAAAAACATAAATTAATGTGGGAAAATCTTACTGGATTTTGTACCGATGGCGCTCCTGCTATGCTCGGGTCACGTTCAGGTTTAGCTACATTGGTAAAACAAAAAAATCCAACCACATTAACTACGCATTGTATTATACATCGCCAAGCGTTGGCGTCCAAAACATTACCAAAAGACATAGCTTTTGCTACGAAAATATCCATACAGTTAGTCAATGCCGTTAAAAATAGTGCACTCAATACACGTGTTTTTCAAAAATTATGTGCAAATATGGACGCTGAGCATGAAACATTACTATATCATACTGAAAAAAGATGGATATCGAAAGGAAATATAAAGGTTAGGTTAGGAAATATAAAGGTTTTTTTAATCGATAAAGGTATGAAATATTTACATGAGCAACTTTGTGAGCCAAAAATTGAAATGCCAATTGCATATCTTGGGGATATATTTGCAGTGTTGGGGAGTAACTTAACTTAATTTACAAGTTACTATAACGCAATTACTTTTTAAGTAATTTGATGGTAATTTAATTACATTTTATTGTAAGTAATTTATATGTAATTTGAGTTACTTTTTTGTAGTAATTACTACAAAATTACTCGCTACTTTTTTTTTGGTTTAATACAATTTTAGAACTTATTGATAATGTGTGTATATAATAAAATATATCATACTAATATAATAATTATTTAAAAGTAGAATTTTCTGAACTGCGATATTTTTATTACCTATAGCTATCGACTATTTAACAATAAAGTGTTATTTTTAGAATGGAATTCTTATCTCTACTCTATGTTGTATTGTCACGGATGGCTCACAACGTCGTGTCAGCGTCTGTGTGTACAACAGCGTTGTTGGAACTTAATAATAATAATAAATATTTAATATAGTATAGTATAGCAGGTGATATATGCACTAAAAAGCGTTCAAAAATAAGTGATTGTAATTTTGAAAATGCTCTTTTATTTAAAATTAATTTGAAAAATAAAGATTAATATTTAATGTACCTATTGCAAAATGAGTATTTGTTAATAATTTCATATTGTTGATTGTCATTGTCAGAAGCGGAACTAGGAATTTTACGCCCGGGAAAAATGTTAAAATACGCCTTATCATAAACTAAGTATCAAATATCCATCCCTATAATTTTTTCTAATAATTAGCATACAATCATACTTATTGAGTCTTAAACATATTATCATTACGAAAGATAAATATATATATACTGTATACATATAATAAAAAAATTACACCCTTTAAAATTTTACGCCCGGGGATGAATCTCCGTCTTCCTCCTGCTAGTTCCACCCCTGGTTATTGTTTAGTATTTAGTTTTAATTTATATATTATCACACATGGTTATTATTTTATGTAGCTCTTCTCTAGTGATGTTTTTGGAAAAAGTAACTTCTATTGTAATTGAGTTACTTTTTAAACACAAAAGTAATGTAACTTGACCAGATAAAAAAAAAGTAACTTAAAAATAATTTAATTACAATTTTTATAAGGAACTAGTAATGTAATTTAATTACTAAAAAACAGTAACTTCCCCAACACTGTATATTTGCCCATTTAAATCACCTAAATTTGCAATTGCAAGGTTCTAGTAATGTTACACTTGAAGGTTGCGCAAATATTTTCGTATTTGAAGATAAAGTTCGCGCTTTTGTGTGCAAGATAAATCTTTGGATTGACAAAACTCGAGTAAAAAATTATACTGTATTTCCTTCACTGCGAATTTTTATTGATGACGAACATTTTACAAATGTTTTACAGAAGATATTCAGAATAATATATTAGAACACTTACGAGTCCTTAAAGAGGAATTTACCAAATACTTTCCAGAATATGGTGTAGTAGACACTGATGTTGTTAAGAAATTAATTCGTAATCCATTCACTGTCGAAGTCAATAACGTTCAAGAAGAAATGCAAGAAGAATTAATAGAACTTCAGAACGACAGCAACTTGAAGAGTTTGTTTGAATATAATACAAACTTAGAAGAGTTTTGGTGTAAAAAGGCCATTGGATATCCAAACATTCGGCAAACAGCATTACGTTTCCTCAGGGTTTTTTCAACCACATATTTATGTGAGCAAGGATTTTCTTCACTATTATCTATTAAAAATAAACAACGAAATCGTCTGAATCCAAGTGATGATATGCGACTGGCATTAATCAACAGTATCGTTCCAAGAATTCCACAGTTGGTAAAAGAAGCGCGCCCTAATAAGTCACATAAATTAAGTACTCAATAATATAAATTTGTAATATTTTTTTTCTCATTGAATAAATAAATAAATATAATTTCATAAAATATAACATTTGAATTTGTATCACCATTTTTTATTAAATTTAATTTTTAAATAAATAAATTGAAAAATTTTTCCATGACATATACTGTATTTCTGATTTTATTTTGTATCTAGAAATTATAAACTATAAAACCATAAAAAATAAGTGATATAAAGGGGAAGGGGAATTAAAATCAGGTTTGTGGTCCGTGACGGTGAAAAATTTATATAAGTGGTCCATACTGATTGCTGAGTTGGTAACCACTGGTTTATTTCAATCGAATATCTAAGCAAAGATGGATAAGATGGCGGTCAGTGACGTGGCCAAGGGAATGGGACTGAGGGAGCTATAGATTCTCCTCTCATGGGTAATGTTTTTGCGTATGTACTATATTAGTATACTACGATTTGGTTTTTAAGTATTTTAAACAGTGGCGGACTGGCAAAGGATGCCGGGATGTGATTGCATCCCAGGTCCTATATACACTTTGAAAAAAATATTTAAATAATTATTTGTTATCTAATATAATAATTATCTGATCACTATAACCACGCGTCACTGAGTTCTTTAATCACATAACTGATATCTGAAGTATATTTAAATTTCTTTTGTGAAAAAAAAAAAATTAGTTTATTCCAAATTTTAACTGTTGAAAATACCATAAAATACATTTTTTAAATATTCCGTAACAATTATTATACAGTAGAACGAAATAAAATATACTTACTTATACAGTCGCTTTAAAATGTTAAATAAAATTAATTATACAAGAATACTATTTAAGTAAACAAATTTGTACGTACCTTCGATGTAATATTACAAGTACAATGTTTTTATTTAGATCCATGATGTTTAACATAAGAGGGAAATATCAGTTTTGTTCAATATTATCAACAAAATATCTTCATTCTTTTGAGAGCAGTTTTTAGATTCTCGGTCGTAAAAGGAGACATTCATTTTACACGGCATTATTGATGTAAAAAAATACATTAGGTGTAAAATCAAAAAGTATATCATACTTTTAATCTTCTAAGATGAAGTTAATATTATTTATAAACATTTATGATACGAGTTACATAATATCATAAAAGGTATTCTTATTTTAACGTTATGCCATTATACCCTGATTTTGAACCTGAAATATGTGTTTTTAAACAAGAATCATGTTATTTATTTACTGTATTAAATACACCAAACATTGAACGTGAAATATGAATATATTAACGTAGGTACCCATATGGCCGTGTACAGATCATACTCATATTATATGCCATCAACAATTAATAAACTTAAAATTAATCTTATCGGTGGTCCTCAAGCACTTCTAAGGAAAATATACGAATTTTTAAAAGTAATTAATAATAATAATAATTATAAGAATTTAAACGTTCCAATAACTTTTATACAAAATCTGAAATTTGATTGATAGTAAAAGATCTACAAATATTAGTAGTACAATAACTGATTATGTCATTATTACAACAAATGGTTTCAAAACTAATAATGCTACAGTTCAAAAAATGAGATCAATGTACTTTATAGTAGTAAATAATATGCTAAGTGAAAGGAACAGAAGGTTTAATAACAGTTTTGATTTTTTAACCGCACTATCAGTATGTAATCGGACATCAAACAATATGTTAAAATGTATAAATTCCTACGACGCTTATGATTTTTTCTTAAATAAAGTGATGAACAGAAGTCGATTAGTGAAATATATATACAGCAATCGTAAAAATATTATGGATTTTTACAAATAAATATGCCAAATGAGAAAGCCATTTGAAGAAATTCAATTAATTATTGAACGCGTGTTAGTCAGGCATACCAATAAGTTCCATTTAGTCAAAATAAGTTTTTCGACAGCGAGAAGAATCAATGCGTATTTACGGACATATTTGACTACTATGCGCCTACGCAATTTTGTTTTAACATCAATCCAAATTGAATTCGGTTCGGAGTTATTGCAAAATCCTACAAAGATTATTGACAAGTATTTGTACATATTTAAGTTATTAATACCAAATCAAGAATTGTACTAATAATAGAATTTGCAAATTATTCAATGATTAATAGTTAAAAACATAAAATATGTGTACATAACTAATGGTTATGTAGTTACTGAGACAATTAAATTTCATAGCTACAGTAACCATGTTGTGAATCCAATAACTAATTTTTTTTCTCAGTGTTCATTAAAATGAAAAATAGATGAATTTAATTCATTAAATAAATATTATATACAGTTATTAATATTAGTATTTATGATTGACTACAAAGTACATTTTAAAAAGTATATTAAAAAATACCCTGAAGAAAAAAAGATTGTACATCATAAAAATTATTCTTACAACCAAGGCTGTCCTAAATTTTGATCCTAAATAATAATTATAAGCATAAATGCTACCTAACCTGCTATTAATTTAAAACTGGTTAATTCTGAAAGATTAAGTAGCTTCTAGATATCAACTTTCTACGTTTGCCGATATATTTTATTTTGTTTATGAAAAGTTTGAACACTAACACAATTTGACTACAATACAAACGAATTGTGTAAGTATACCGGGAACATGGTTTTACCGTTATTTCTGCAACGCCCAAAATTATTGCATAGTTATAACATAACAATAATGAATAAATATTAAATATCATCTTTCTCATTGGCATAAAGTCTGTATGGTGTTAAGATGAAAGAAAATATTTTAGGGATCACTTTTTGAAGCATCCAAGGCAACACATTTTAAAGAGATCAAATAATAATGTTATGTTTAATTTTAACTATGTATTTCTTTTCTTTTCTTTGAATTGCCGAAGTTTCTTCTTATCGAGGGAATATATTGTTTCTTTTAATCCAAGCCTGGACTAAAATTATTTAAAAATATTGCAGAGAGGTTAAAGTTTTATATATAAAAAAAAAAAAAAAATTAAGTTTATACATTATTTTGTACAATTATTTCGATTTGTACGATTAAAAATATTTGAAAGCATTTCTGTTGTAACGTGATAAAATTAAATTAAACTAGTTTTATGCTTTAGTAGTTATGAAGCAAAAAAAATTAAAAATTATATATATATTAACAAAAACTGTGAACCTGATGAAGAAATTTCGACTGGTTTTATTCAACTTAATTAAATAGATAAACTGAATATATACATATTAGTGTTTTTAAGATTGAAAATAATTTACTACATCACTGTATGACTTAACGCTTATTTGTTTTAAATTTCTATTTCAAATAATGTTCAGTTAAACGTATACGAAAATAATATTACGCGATACTATTGTAATAATTAGTTGTAAAGTTAAATACATTTTAATAAAACGCCTTAAATTTTAAAATGTCGAGGAAATAATTAATATCATAAAAATGCCAGTATTTAATGCCTTTATGTGAATACACATTTTATTATATAATTTATGCAAAAGATCAGTAACACACGGTTATATACTTCACTTACAGGATTTGCGTTCGAGAATATATTAGAAGTTTTTTATAAGGATAATGACCGTTTACAAATACGTGCCAAACCGTGTCCATTCAACTATATAATATTGTGCTTTACATAGGTTAAGTACATACATACATACATACATAAATATCGTGTATAACGCCTGGCGCACATATTACGATGGTTTTATCCGCAGACTTGAAGGATAACAGGCTATCGATGACATAGGCTTGGCGTATATAGCGAGTTAGTGTGATGGGTGGAAAAAAAAATGTTGGCGACATTTTCTTCGTCATAATATTTGAGCTTCGAATCATTTTTTCCGGCACAGTAATTAATTGTCGCCTTCACACGTGTGTTAATGTATGGAACACAAAGAAGGCGTGTAAGAATTACAGAACTTGGAACAGATTCGTCACGCGTAGGTAAAACGTGATTTATACATTTATTATGTTATTTATATATTTAAGAATAACAAAAGTAGACTTGAAGGGTACTCGTTACGTCCAAACGATCGATCCGAGTATTTCGTCCGCACTCCCCCTCCATTCGATTAAGATCAACAGTGAAGTTGGTCTGTAAGGCATTGTGTTACAGATAATACAGTAATGCGATGCTAAAGTAGATAATCGAGAACTGTTTACCACGAATATGCAACATATTTCATTTTTGACTCAACGGGCGTGTTCATTGTTTCTTCCTAAAGGTTGATTGAGGAGTATTACCCCTCCTCCCGAAAAAAATGTTTTTATTTATGCCTATAGCAGACCACATAACCCCCACCTAAAGAAAAAATGTAGAATAACTCACCGAAACAGAAGGTGTGAAATAAACACACTGGGCGTGTTTGATTACCTGCAGAAAATCCATACATCGCATAGCGTTCTGCCGTTGAAATATTTTAATAAATCGCCCAACGGTAAAGATAATGAACCACGTCATACGAATCTATTAACTAGGTTCACGGTTGATGTATGCTCTTTTCTTTTTTTTTAAAAACTAAACACGCTTAAACCGAACGCGTAAATATGAGTAGTGTTGTTCGATTTTAATATAATAATTAAACGAAATCATGACTAGTATTAGACGGTAGCGTTTTAAAATCAATTATTTAATATTGTTTATATGACATTGGAATATTTTATCCACACCGGAAACTGCAAAGGTTTGTATACGAATGTACTTTCGGGTTAAATACGAACGGCAGTGTGTTAATAAAATAGCACGAACCCAATCAACAATTAAAGCTTACTAGTGTACATTTAATCGAAACCAATAAATTGGATTAAGTTGGACTCTACAAGTTTAAAAAAATCATTTTTTTTTTTTTGTCATTTTTAATAAATAAGTTAAGAGTTAAGCGAACGGATTGAGGGTAGGGGAAAGAAATGTTATATTCAGAGTGTATAACATTTCGACGGGTGACATTATTAAAATATTTTAATAAACGAGAGAGGTCAATCGGAAACACTACGATCGGCTACCTCCGAACTCTGCATATTTATTGTATACCCCCTCGTCATGGTCATCTCTATTATTCACGGGCCCGCTGTATGGATCTATTTATTTTGCGAGGATTCAAAAAAAAAAAGAAAAAGAAAAGTGTACGTTTGAGCAAGATTCCTGTACGGCTTACGTACGTCGTTTATTGTCCACTTCGATCGAGGTCGACTTCCACTAAAGCGTATACCGTTTTGCGTACGTCCCTTGCAAAAACATTGTTTAATTTTTTGTTTAATTAATCAATTAATGTATAATTGAAATTATAAGAACAAAATTATGTGGCACGAAGCGCGATTAACAGTATGATAAAACTATAAGACTGCGCGAAGTTTTTCACGGGTTCAATCCTCGTAGTAACGGTTTGATAAAATTCCATTCCCGGTTATGGATCGCTTGTCAACAACGCGCGGCCGAGTGCTTCGGATGGTCGCAGGTTTCCGTTTTAAACAAGTTCCGTCCCAAAAAAGTTTCACGGTCTGCACGGCGTTCCCGCGTGATTATGATAAATTAGTGTAGTCGAAATGTATTCAACTCATGTACAAGAGTAATATTCACAACTATACCGAACGATTTCGGTAATGCATGTCCAGCGGACACCACCGACGTCCGAGTTAAAACCGCGACCAAGCCATATGTAAATCCACAACGCCCACTGCCAAACATTAATCGTACTCGAATAAAACAAAACGTGACGTTTTTTGATGACAACAACTAGAATTCCTTCTTAATGAATTGTTATATATTAACATATTATACTGTATACAGAGCGTTTTGTTTTTCTGGCTTCGTAATAATTTTCTTAGTCGGCCCACGAGTTTTAGCAAAAAAAAAAAAATATACTTACACATTATTTTCACATGATTTTTAAAAGTCTCACGTTTTTTGTTTCATGTACATCGCACCCGAATTTCTAATCTCAACTGATAAGCGCTTTTCATTCGTATTATTCCCGACCGTGCAGTGTGTATACACATCGCGGGTATTATCATACTGCTAAAACGTGCTAAACCACGAATGTTCAGGGACGCACGTACACACGGTATTTATGAGAAAGAATAAACTTCAAGGGATTCCGATCTCCGGGCAAGAATTATATTCCCAAAGGGGAGTTAACTAGATATTTTCAATATTATTATGTTTAAACGAAAATGTTTGTAGCATTATCATATAATATTACATATCGATTTATTTATATTGTTTATATTGATTATTTCTCTCTAAGTTGTCCTTGGTTAATTTATTTTTATTACAACTTTGTTTGCATTTGGTATAATTAATAGTACCATGGAAAATATTATTGTTATTATTATTATTACATGTACATTACCTGCAATTTTTTTGTAGTTTTTTCTTATTTATTTATTTTTTGTTTGTAACGACTAACTATTATAATTAATTATTCACGTTGCCTTTAATAAATATTATGTTACCAAAATTCTACTGCAATGTGATGGTAAGTCCCTGAAAATTAAATAGAATAATAAAACCCAAAATTATAAGTATTTATAAATGTAAATTAAAAAAGGTAGAATGACTCGTATGATATAGAAGCATATACGATATAAAAATTAATAATTTTTAGGGCTCTCGGTTTGGTACGTGTAGTAATATACACGTGTACACAGTCCGAACATTAAATAATACAATGTAAGAATACCCGTGATTTAATTACACGTGTTTTTAAAGTTCGTGTACACGTGTATTAAATAAACGTATAACCGTGTATTAAACGGTGATATTGAATTGAGTCCATGCTACTTTTATGTGTTTGAATTGAGTCCAGGGTATTATCTTAATATCTTGGAATTGAGTCCGTATAGATAAAATGTCATAACTACCATTTTTAAATGAAAATGACGTAGTCCAATGTTTCACGGAAGATTTGATGGCAATAAAACCATGTGATGACGAAAAAATTGATAGTTTTACAGATTACATTTTAAATAACTACGTTGACAATGATGTTGCACAGTTTCCCCCCAAAGTTTGGAGTGATTTTTCAGCAACCACTAATCGGACCACTAACAGTTGTGAAAGTTTTCATGCAAAATTAAATGCCTTTTTTCATTCGGGACATCCAAATATTTTTATTCTTGTGGACACTCTTCTGGGAATACAGTCCGATACATATATAAAACTAAGAAGCAAAGCAAAAAGACCATGTAAAAAAACATTAGAAAAAGAACATTTTTTACGAGAGCAGACAAACAAATACATAAATATGCAAATTGGCAGATTTGACTTTTTAAAATCTATATCATTTAAATTTTTACCAGCAACTATTTAATTATAAACATTATTACATTACGCATAAATACTATTATTTTTAATTGACTCATTATACCTACTTATTATTATTTATTAAGACTACTCAGCTAACCTCCACGTGGTGTCTCATGGGTAACGCTAATAGGCTGAAGGGACTCAACTCGAACAACCTAAAAATATTGGTGGGACTCAACTCCGATAACCCAAAAGTATTTGCGGGACTCAATTCAATATTTGGGACTCAATTCAATGTTATCCGTATTAAAATTAGCCATGAAACAGAAATTTGTATACATTTTTATTTTAAATTAATAACATTGCACATTTATTCCGACCTTTGCTATATAATTTTCGCGTACTGAATTATTTTGTCTCTTATGTCGTTTGTTATTGACCGATAATTGACATTTACAGTACGGCAAGCTAGTCAAAATCTAGAGTTAATATTTTAAACATCAATTTATGGTTCGATGTCCTTGAACTAACTTTAACGAGTATAATATATATTAAATAGTGAAGATAACAATATTTGTAAATACGTTTTATTTATAAAATTTAAATTACGAGTTGGGTTCTTTAATGTGGAGTTATCATAAAAAAAAAATGCTGTACTATTAGGATTTTTTAATAATTGTATTTATAGTTTAAGATACTATTTTTCTATCATATTGTTATTTGATATTAATATTCATAGAAAAATCAAATACGAAAATATTTATAATTTATATTATTATGTATGAATCCAATTAGTAATTTATTAAAATAATTGGTTTGGTTTTGCCGTATTAATAAGTTATCTTTATAATGTTTTTACTATCAAATATATTATAATACAATCGTATAAAAAATAAAACTCAAATTAATGATTATTATTAAAAAAAAGTTTCATACTTAAAAACAAAATAAAATGTGTGTTTACTTTATAAAAACGACAATAGGAGAGGGGCACGTGACCCTCTTACCCATTCTTGTATTCACCGCTGATCATAACGTACAGACTTTTAGTACACGAATACACGGACTTTAAATACACATGTACTTTAATAACACGTACTTAAGTACCAATATTATAAAAACACGTACGAACGTGTTCTTAAATACACGTGAAATAGAGACCACTAATAATTTTGTATCTGTGTATATTTTTAATATCGCATGAAAAAACAAAGTAGTCAAATTACGTTGTTTTAATGACATCTGGTTTTTAGAAATTTACAATACAAATACATTTTTCCAAAATAAGATAATAAAAAAAAAAAGAAATGTAGCAAATAAATTAAACTCACTTAATACAATAAATTCTATATAATACAACTAAAATATAGGCATATGATTGGTTATTATAAATATACAATATTCATTATGTAGCAATATACATTTTTTTATAAATATTTTTATGTTTGTACCTATGAGTTTTTTTTAATTTATTTTATTTTTTGGTTGCTTCAATTCCATAACATATTAAATTGTAACTATACGACAAATACTGATTATAATATATTATATATTCGTATTTGTTAAATGAATTTCAACTAATTCAGTTTTATGTGTATCTAAACACATGATATTTGTTAATATATTAATATTTGATAAAAAAAAAAAATAAAAAAATAAAGGAAAAAACATATACCATGTATTCTAATTGGGCAAATTTGTACAATAAACCTGAGGCCTTATTTTCGGAAGACATATAACAAGTATTAACAGTAGGTATTGAATTAAACCGGATAAACTTGTGTTTACAAATATTATTCGTATATTATCAAAAACAGGGCCTCGATAATAAGACAATAGACGTAGTATATTATTATTATTATCCGTATATAATATTATACTGTGCCTAAATTGCCAGCCACATTGCGGCTAATTTTGAGCAACTGTAAAAGAATATAGGAATAGGAATGACTAAGACGAAAACGAATTAACCAAGGCATCTGTACACTGTTATTTAAGTCAAAAAAGCTTCAATAGAAGCTACAACGAGTCACTAACAAAACGAGTAACTATGTATAATTCATATATGTAATTATAAAGAAAACACTCTCGCGAGCAATACAATTATAACAACAAAATAGCGACTAAATAAGTCAACAAGTATAATAATATTTTTGATTTTTGGGATCAACTTAAAAGGTACCAAAATAAATCGATTTATGTAGCTAATATATATATAGTTAGGTTTTCAAAACAATAAAATATTGTAATGAGTTGTCAAAATATTGCTATAGTAATAACAAATGATTAAGGGGAATGTTGGTGTTAGGCGTGTGTATTAGTTGTGTTAACATAATATTATTATTGGACCCAAAACATAGACCTAACCAATTTGGATAAAATAAATTAACGTTATAAACACTCGCCTTCCGTTCTAATAAAAACAATATTAATATAAATTAATGAGATCTGTGATTAGTTATCACTTAACGCTAATATTACAAAAGAAAAACAAATTAATTTAATAAATTAAATTAGGTACCAAAATTTGCAGATCTATGTGTTAAGTGTGAGTCAGATGTACAAAATGTTGAACCGTGTCGTGTTGGTGGCACTCAAGATCATATAATAATTAGTAGTTTAATATCGGTAGCCTGGAAAAAAAAAATAACGTAACGGATAAGGTTTTGGGCAAAGATATAAAACAATTTTACTAGTGGGGTGTAACAATGGGCATAATACGACGGGACCAAGCAGTGGTATAACCGGAGATATTGCTCATACAACTATATAAAAAAAAAAAGATTAAAGTTGCAATACTATTATTTTACAATCATGCACGCGTCTCTCAACGTTCCCATTTACCTGTCGTTAACGATTCGTTAATGATTTCCAAAAAAGTAAATAATACGAGTACATACAGGCCGAACTTGATTAAAATGTTGAAAAAAGTCGTACGTCATTGGTCTATTTACGGTGTATACGGACGTCCATATAATACGCTATAAATGTCCCACACTATTTTCCAATCCACTCTATGTCCAATGTTACATAATGATTCTAATATAATCGAAATATTTGCAAAAAGACGACAGGATTCACAAATAATTCGATTAGATTAGGATCATTATATAATTTCGTTGCGATTTATGTTACGATGTTCGTATAAAGGATGTGCGTAAAATCTAGAAACCAGTAGCGTATGCAGGACTTAAATTCAGTTACGGCCTATTTCACTAAATATGATACTAAAATCGGCCGAAAAAATTAAACGAAAACATTTTGGAAAAAGGACGACATTTCAAGGGGTAAGTTAAAGTTTAGAACCCTGCTGCCTTTGCTGGAAAGAAACACGGTAAGAAATATTTTCCGATGTTCCAGTTTTACTCGGTGAGTAGCACTAAGTAATAGTTCGTTAATTTGTAATCAGCGACGGGGTGAATTGATTTCGAAGGCTCGTCGGTGCGTTATTCCGGCGAAGAAAAAAAAATGCTGGGTATAGTGCACGCACTTCCGTATACATTTTGACTAAATACTTATATAACACTGTACTGTTTAATTTTTAACATACCGGAAATCGAGAGGGTTTGTTTGAAAGAGAAAGTGTTGAATGAGAACAGGGGTCCGCGAAATTGCTAGGGTGCTATTTTTTTAGTTATGCCACTGCATTTTAAACTGTCTTAACGAATGTGATATGTTTCTCGCAATTACAATATTGTAGTGTTTTTATGATAATTTCATGATCAGTAGCGCGGTGAACATATTATAGGCACGGATTGCGGTAGACCACCCTAAGTGCATTAATAACGTTGTATGTACACATTTGACGACGGGTTTGATAAACATACAAATACTTTACCCAGGAATTAAAAATATTTCCACCACGCCACTGATTGTGATAGATGCATGTGCATTTTCTATGATTAACGTAACGTTATTGTCTCGCCGGGTGAATAAAACAACAGAAACTCATCTTGAGTAAATAATATTCGGTTTGAACTGGTCGATATTTGAAAAATCATACAGAGTGTAAGTAGTGCAGTATACTTACATTTACAATTTAATATACCCACGCAACAGGCACCCATTGTGGCGTTGAGTGCACTCGAACCATTACCCTTTCTAGTTCATCAATGGTTTCCTCAATGTCTTCGTTAACAATAGTTATGTCGAACAGATGTTCGTACGCACGTTGAAGCAGTTCAGATTCGTTGGCAAGTTTTTCCAGACTTCCATCAAACTGTAAACATAGAGCAACAATTTAACGGACAATAATAACATACATATAGCGGTATTGAATATAGACATAAATAAATACATAAAATAACTAGACGGCCTACTACGCATTGTTCACGAGATCGTGCAACCATATTCCAATAGAGCAATATTGACAATTATTGATATGAACACTATACTAGATATAAGTTAATAACTGTTTATTAATTAAGAATAAATTATTGATATTAATAATTTATTTATAATACAATAGGTACAAATAGACGCGGAAATTTAGTTATTCCTTTATTATGTCTATGTGGTATAGAGTGCAAAAACGCGAAATATGTATTATTAAATATATGTAAAAACTGTACTGACACTCACATCTGTGAGTGACCGGTGCGGCGGGGCAGCAATGAACACAACCAAAGGCGCGAACTCGGCTGTACGTAATATTTTCAGCGCTTGAGGCTCGACATCCAGTATGGCGATCTTGCCCTCTTGATGAATCTTCCTGATCGTATCCAGTTTCGTACCATACATGGCATCATCGTGGGTGCCTACTTAACAATTCATGTCATTCCACTCGTGTTGGAAAAGTATTATCGATTTACAAAATAGCTCCACAGGCGAGACGATGAGGCCCGGGAACTAACATGTATTTATTTGCGCACTATTATTAAGGGGAGGTCTATCTTACCATATTCCAAGTACTCGTGCGCGTTAATGTCGGTCATCATCTCGTCGTAGGTAACAAAATAGTAAGTTATGCCGTTTTCTTCGCCCGATTTCAGCGGTCTCGTTGTATCTTAATTGCGAGAAACATAAAAAATATATATTTATAAGTGTTATAATATTAAATTGCATTTACGAATTTTCGTAGATTTTTCATTTACTCACGAGCCATCGGATAAGCGTATTTATCCGGTTGGTTTTGGATGATAGTGTTTTTTATATGTCTCCGGCCGACCCCGTGCGCACCAAGAAGAACCAACGTTTTCCGTTGGAATGCTTGAACGAAAGAAACAGTTATATTATTACGTGACATGTAACACAAACAGAACGTTCGGTAAGCTTACATGGTAGTTTCACTACTTCTTCATAAGTCGCCAAGTCAATATGATCAAATACAGCGTTGTGTTTGGCTAGGTATTTTTCTTTTAATTTTTTCTTACGTCCGAATATTGAGCAATTTACTACAACAAAAAACCAATAAGTTTTCAAACTTGTCAAACCATTGAAAAAAAAAATATAAAAATATCGATATATATATATTAAAAAGTATTTACATTAGTTATTATATACAACTATATATGTATTAAACATTTTATTAGCTCTAAGAAATGTTTGACACTACTATTATAATATATAATATTATATTATAATGACATTAACCAAAAAAACGAAAATTATTTAATTACGAGAAGCAAAAACCTTACCGGTGGTACCATCACACCCTTCGTGTGACGAGCAACTGGATTCTTTGGTACGGCAAAGTTATAAAATAAACACACAAGCAACACATATTTTAGGAACGCACGAGAAAAAAATAATAAAATACCAAGTCACACGAAAACCCGTAAGTCCATAAATAACAATTTATACCTTGTTCGTGTTTGGAATTTTCTAGAGCTTTACAGGTGATACGCCATTCTTGAAGTTCTGGCGATGGTATTAGCCCAGCTGAACCGGCTGAGTTGTCTTTGCGGGCTTGCCACCAATGGTGATCGTCTTTACTAATTATCTAAAAATGATGAAATAATCATAATTTATGGCAAGTCATATAGAGTATGGAGAAATAAAAGATCTATACCTGTAATATGTCTCCAATGTTGAACGTTATACCAGCTTGTGCACATGGTATTAAGTCATCTTGAAGCGGATCGTAGCTGAACTGAGCACGAACAAATATCTATGGAACACATTGACATATGGATAGGATGGTTGGATAAATAAATAAATGATAATTTATTTTAAATTAATCAAAAATAATACACTTTATTATGATAAAAATAAAACTATAATAAAGAAACAAAAATCAAATAGTAACTATAAAATATAGATAAATAATACATAATTTAAACTAAAGGTAATAGCTGTAACTTTTATTTTTATATTATATAAACAGCCGTTTTAGTAATTAAATCATTTAAATATCGTTTCGCAAATTCAATATAGTGTTAAAGAAGTATCAGTATCAAGTGTGGTATATTAAAATATCTTTCGATGACTTAAAGTATAAAAATTGCTTAATGTAAACGTATTTAATTGTTAGTACGATATTTGATACGTATTATTATGTTAGATTATAATGTAATATAAAACTTAAGTTCGAGAAAAAAAAGAAATTAAATAATAATATGATCAGCAATATTGAGAAGTTGAGAAGGTTTTCAGTACATAGGTTTGTAACAAAAATACGATTTTAAAGAAATCTAACTACATCATCATACTTCAAACTAAGTATTATTGCAGAAGAAAATGAAATTTAACTACATTGCATTCTCAAAAAATGTAACAAGCTGATGAATTCATTTGGTACTTACAATCACAGGTAATGGCTTTATCCTGAACAACTATGAGTGAGCATAAGTTAAAAAAAAAAAAAAAACAAAAAAATAAAATATATGAAAACAAAGTTAATTTTGATAAGCTATTGTACAAACTGTAAACGTATTTTATATAAAAGTATTTTTGATAGAAATTCTATGTCTGACGTGGGCCAAATTTAAAAACAAATCATATGATACGAGAAATTATAGCAAGTTTTGAACATACAGTACATTTATATTGTGTATATGTACACATATAATACATTTATAATTGTGTAAACTAAATAGACATATGAAAAACGGGAAAATTTAGATTCGAGTCGATAACAGGAAAAATGTTTAACGACTCAATGCGTCCTCCATATTAATGAGGATTAATCGATGGACGGATGATTTTTTAATTTGGCCAACACCGGATAGAGTTCACATGGGCTTACTTGTACCTCGCATGGTGGCGGTGCACTTCTGTAGGAGGGTACTATCTTAAAAGTGACGGATCCCCTGGCTTCTCTCTGAACAAAACCAATAAAACAACGTATAATTATTTAACGTTTGTAGGTAAACGTGTATTGACGAGGTAAGTGTACAAGAAAAAAAAATGTAAACCACTACGGATGTTTTAAATATAACAAAAGGGTCTTATACTAACCAAAAGTTTCTGAAGCGCTCCCACGGACTGATTAGACACAGATATTCCGTTGATTTCTCTGATTTCGTCTCCGACGTGCAGTGTGGCTTGACGATGAATCATGCCACCATGCATTATGCGCGCGACAACACATTTCCCGTCTTCGTTAATTTTCAATGTTATACCCTGAAAAATGAAATCAATAAAATTTATTTTGTATGTACATACGCACATATATACGCAAACATAAACATTACTATTAAATAGCAAATTTATTATAAATTATTTTTTTCAACAAACAAATGAAATCCAAACGAATTGAAATACACATAGTAATAAAATGTTACCGAAACGTACGTGTTGAAATTTGATCTGTAGTACAATGAAATAATAATATTACCAGTCAAATTCATTACATATACTGCACTCGGTATATTATTTTAAAATATATCAATAATACATTTTATTAATGAGAACACTGAAAAACCTTCATTGCGAAGTACAATCTGAGTCCAATTTTATGAGACCATATTTTAAGAAAAATGTACGGAAAATAGTACCAACACAAGTGTAAGGAAGAAAAGTCTTAAGTACCAAGGTTGAAATGATAAAATAACCGTTGATATCCAAGTAAACGAACGCGGTTAATTTCAGCTTTTAACTGTCAAACTAAACGTATAACAACGTATACGGACGCACTTGAATAAATAAATAAAATAGTACTAAATAAAATCTTTAGTATTTTCATAAATATGAATAATTCAAAACGTCAATTTTTTATAGTATTTTCAATAAATACACGGAAGAAAATCTGAAAGAAATTGAGATATTAAAAATTTTGTCATTTCAAACACTATCCAGTTTCAGATCTTAAAACTGTATAAAACTGTTGGTGTTAATTTAATTTTCCATCCAAAAGTGTTGCCATAAAAATGTTTAAATATATAAATAAAAATATTGAATATGCAGAATAATTATGAGAAAAAATAACATCGAACTGTGGAAACAATTGTATAAAATAAAAAGGTGTTTTATTAATATATAAATAAATAAATTCTTAGTTTGGAGTATTATTATATTTGTAGAGTATGACCGAATTCTAATTTAATTTCATGACCATAAATATATATTAAAGGAACAAAGAACTAATTTTTAATTTTAATTACATTTTATCATGTATTTTATTAATTAGTGTTTTCAAATTATTAATGGTATACAAAAAAAAAAAATAATAATTTTTTAATCAACCTTTATTTTTCAAAATTTTATGTATTTTGGAATAACACATTTAGTGAGTAATTTTTAGTGTTTCTATAAAATAATAAAAAATGCAATTTTCACACTATTTAAGCGCAATTAAATTTGAATTACAACTATCAATACAAACGAAATATCGTTATACCTATACATTGTATAGATGCATTATTACAATTTGAAACTTACCATTGGCTCGTCGGTGTTCTTTTGGAACTGCACTAGTCTGACACGCGTGACGTTCTCGGGTTCTATGTCGTCGTCTAGACCATTTTCGCCATCATCAATACCGTTGCCATTCAAGTACGGCAAGACCAACGGTGGCGTAACCCGAACAGCTTCTTCGCCGAATATCTCATGAGCCGCTACATCATGGGCTTGCATCAGCGACTGAAACAAAATATATTATTATTATTATTGGATCATCAAATATATTATTATGATTATCATGACTGTCAAGTTGACTATACTCCAATTTGGCGAGCACAAATTAAAAATCTCACGTAAACCAGACAAAAATAATATATAATAACGATTATTCTCGATGGCGATTACAAAAATACGGACAATTTCAGTAGAGGGAACTCAAGTTTATTTAATTTGAATTAAAAGTGAATCTTCTTGAATGATTTTCGAAATGACCGTCTATCGCTCGGACATTTATGGAAGACGGCAAACTTGCGTATTATAATCAATGCCCGGAGTGGTATTTCAAAACAATCTCTTTGAGACTTTCTTAGAATTATATTACGCATGATAAATTACAACTCGGCTAAAAATAAATAATTATTGTATAGTATCCTTATTTGATTTTGTGTATTAAGGTTTCATCAGTAACATAAATAACAATATAGGTGTAAAATTTACGGAAATTGTGAGTTAAAGTTTTTTTTTTCTATTTCTTCATTATAATTTAGAAATTACATACGAGTATAAGACAGTAATACTCAAAGAAATTAAATTATGCATTCTATGTACTATGAATTATAAAGTAGAAATGTTATTTTGGGGATGCCGAACCAGCAATCCACGAGGTAATACTCTCCTCCGTATCGTCAACTCTGAACAATGCCAAATTCACTATCCACCCGATCCAACATATTGGCCTACATCCCCAAGAAAACGTCCAGACATCCTGGATATCTTCATATCTAAAGCCCCTAACAACCTCTTCCATCACATTGAAAACTTCAACTCTTTGTACTTGAACCACTTAGTTGTACTCTTCACTATTGATGCTTCACCTCCAATTATAGAGACTCACCCTTCACTCACAAACAAAAACACAGACTGGAATAAATTTCAAAATCTATTCACAAATGAGACCAATCTAAACATAAAATTAAAAACCCCAAATGATATCGAAATCGCCATATCTAACTTAACCAGCTCAATACAATCAGCCGCAAAAAACTCAACTCCACCTACCAAACCCATACCTCCATTCTCTTTAAATCTTCCTAGCCACATACGCTCTCTAATCAATGAGAAACGTCGCGCAAGAGCCGTATGGCAAACTACCAAATATTCTTCGGATAAAAGACGCATGAACACTCTCTCACACATAAAAAGACTTCTCTCAAAGCTTAGAAGCGAATTGTTCTCCAACTATTTATCTTTCCTTACATCACAAGACGGCTCACTATGGAGAGGAACCAAAACAGCCCTAAAAGACAAACCCTCATACTCCCCTCTTAAAAAACAAGATAACTCATGGGCCATTAACTCATGATTTGGATAATGCAGAAACCTTCAAAACCTACCTTACCGAGGTCTTCAAGCCACACGTCACCGAAATAAATCCCGTCTTATATAAAGAAATTGACAGATTTCTGTTATCCCCTTTACAATTGTCTCTACCTCTAAAAGCATTCTCTCCTGCTGAAGTCCAACACTGCATCTCCACTTTTCCAAAAAGGAAAGCTCCTGGTTCTGACCTCATAACATTTAACATCGCCAAAAACCTCCCCAAAAAGACCATAATACTCCTCACTTATATCTTCAATGCAACACTTTGCCTTACCTATTTTCCACTCCAATGGAAATCTTCTATTATAATATTAATTCCGAAACCCAGCAAATCTCCTGAATCTTCCTCATCATACAGACCAATTAGTCTCCTACCATTTTTTTCGAAAGTCCTCCAAAAATTAGTGCTCAGGAGAATAAATCCCCTTATTAATAACTCCGAAATTATTCCTAACACACAATTTGGTTTCCGCAATCGGCACTCCACAATCCATCAAATAAACAGGATCACAGACTCAATTGCATCAGCATTAGAGAAAAAACAATATTGCACAGCAATATTGCAGCTTTCCTTGATGTCGCACAGGTCTTCGACAGAATGTGGCATGGTGGTCTCCTTTATAAACGAAAGAAAATCTTGTCGCCTACGTTCTACCTGTTTTTAAAATCCTACCTTCACGAGCGCCAGTTTGCTGTACGATACCGCTCTTCTTTATCCGACTGCTCCCAAATTCAATCTGGAGTCCCCCAGCGTGCAATTGTAGCCCCCCTACTGTTCAACATGTTTATTGCAGACCAACCTACTTCCACTAATACTTTTGTCGCAGAATACGCTGACGATAAAGTGATTATTTCATCTCATGAAAATCCATTCATAGCCTCAAACATGCTTCAATCCTACCTCACTCAAATATAAATCTGGTGTATAAACTGTAAAGTAAAAATTAATGAATCCAAATCTTGCCACATAACTATTATACTAAAGCAAAGGCCAGTGGTCACAAATCACTTTCAACAACATCCAGATTCCCACTTCACTTACCACAAAATACCTAGGTGTTAGCTTTGATAAAAGACTAACGTGGAATCACCATATTCACACCACCAAAATTAAGCTAAACTCTCGCCTTCATTCCCTTAACTACTTTTCAAACTCTAAATCTAAAATTTCAATCAGTACCAAACTAATGCTGTACAAAAGCCTGCTAAAACTTATTTGGACGTACGGCGCCCAAATTTGGGGTTCGGCAAAAAAATCCAATATTAAAAAAGTTTAGGTTGTCCAAAACAAAACTCTACGTTTAATTACAAACGCGCCTTTCTATGTCTCGAACCACACCTTACACACTGATTTAAAAATACTAACAGTAATAGAATCCGCCTCTAAACTTTACAAGCGCTACCATAACTCACTACACGATCATCCAAACATTCTTGCAAAAAATCTTTCCAACCCAATGCCTCGAAATCCCCCAAAAAGATTTAAAAGGAAATGGTGCCGCGACCTACTCCTTGACTAACCATCCTACATTATAAAAAAAAAAAAAGCCGGAGTGTCGTCAGTGGGCGTCTTCTTCGCTCAAGCCCTTCTGTTAAATTGTTTTCTATTATTTGTCATCCATTATGCTTATTATACTATATTTATATAAATTGTATAAATCACATAAACAATAAAAAAAAAAGAAAAAAAAATTGTATTTATCGTACAAGTAATTATAATAATTTGTATAATTTAGGTATCTACAAATATAATAAAATTTGACAAACAATCCAAATAGTTTATTTAAAATAAAAATGATTCAGAAAAATATGTCGTCTATACATTTGGCTTCTATGTTGATAATATATTTTTATTTGTACAACATAAAGTTTCCAATAAGAATATTTTAGCTATGCAATATGTGCATGAAGTTGGCCCCCCCACTTTGTCCGATCGACTTCAAAATACTACCAAATAATTGCAAATCGAGTTTCGCTAATTGCTAATCATCCAGTTTTGAGTAAACTCAAATTCAAAATTAGGGGGCCAACTTCATGTAGCCCCCCCCCCCACTTTGTCCGATAGACACCAAAATACCGCCAAATAATTGCAAATCATTTTTTATATTTTTTACGAATTTTTCAAGTTTTTAGCTAGCCCAATAGGTCCAATGTAACCATACAAACGATTTTTTTTTTTATCAAATGATTATCATTCTTATTATGCCAATACGTTTTTTTTTCAATAGATAATTAGTTACTTAGTTAGTACCTAATATGATTAGGTAAATTAACAAATAGCTAAAGATCATCATAAGATTATATGAAACATTTTGAATTTTATTTGTGTGAAATTGTTTTAAATAATACAATATTAAAATTCGAATATTAATTCGATTCAATTGTTATGCAATTGTTTGACGTTGATAGCTTGGCAGTTGGCATTTCAAATTATTTATATTAACTTGCTACATCTATTAATTTGTATGTAAACATTTAATAAATTATAAAAAGTAAAAATATATATATATAATAAAAAATAATGCATTTTTTGCAACTAATTAATTTACCTAATCATACAAGATAGGTACTAATATAATTATGTCATATAAAAAAAAAAAACTAATGGTAAATTTAAAATAAATTAGTTACTATATCACTTATTTGATGAAAAAAAAATCGTTTGTATAGTTACATTGGACCTATGGGACTGACTAAAAATTTGAAAAATTCGTAAAAAATATAAAAAATGATCTTTCAATAAATATTAATAAATGTTGTTAAATTAAATTTTCACGTAGTAATCGTCTAATCAACTTTACATATAAAATAAATAAAAAATCTTTGGGTATAGTAAATCATGTCAAAGATCTTGGAATACATTTTTCTAATAATCTCTCCTTTTCTAAACATATATCCGAAATATGTTGTATAGCAATGCGAATGTTAGGTTTTATGTGTAGAAATGCACGAGAGTTCAACGATCCAACTTGTTGGAAAGTACTTTATTGCGCTATAGTCCGTCCAATTTTAGAGTATGGATCAATTATATGGAATCCATATCAATCTATGTTAATTAATAAAATGTATAGTGTCCAGAATAACTTCTTTCGCAAGCTCAATTATAAATTTAATAACATGGCTGTCACAAACTCTTTATTTAATTTAAAACTAGGCATTGATCACTTATCAACTAGGAGAAAATATTTTGATATTTGTTTTATACATAATCTTATTAATAATAATATTGATAGCTCTGAATTATTAGAAAGTATATACTTCAACGTTCCGACTTTAAATTCTAGAAATACAGTACCATTTTTTATCACTTATCACCGCCAAAATTACAACCATTTTGGCTCTATTAATCGAATGCTTTTAAATTGTGACCAAATTAAAAATGTTGATTTCTTTTACAATGATACAAATTATTTAAAATCGATTATACTTAATTAGGTGTATTTTGTTTGTAAAACATCCTGTATTAGTTATTAATTTTTAAGATAGAAATGTCTGTTTTTCTGTACTATTTGCCTTCGGAGCGTTAAATAAATAAATAAATAAATAAATATAGTATTAGACTGTTTTTAAAAACGATTTTTATTTTAAAAATCAGCAAATTTATTAATACAATATCAAAAATTATAAATTATTAAAAAAACTTTAAAAAAATCTACATTTATATATCCAAGTGTGCTTTGATAAATTGAATTTCAGAAAAAACATAATAAATTTCCAAAATTAAAATGGTAAAATACAAATAACTGTAAAAACAATTATTTTGGTAAATGTGTAATTTAGGAATTTCATATACATTAGTCTTATGTTTAAGATTTATGGCATTTGCATATTTGTTTTGATCTACCACAAAAAAAACCTAAGTATGATCCAAATCTGTTTCCGATTAACAAATGTAGCTAAATACATGTTTTTTTCATAGCATATTTTTACATATTGCAGTGTCTAAGTTTTATTTTGCTATGCTAATGCTTTTAGTAAAAATGTTTGCTTACATTTTTGTTGAAAGTATTTAATTGTATATGGTTTATACTGTGCACAACATTACAATAAAAGTTGAATAGTAGTTTCGAACCAACTAACAAAAAGCATCGAGAAGCACTGTAGAATAATGCATATATTAATACGTACACCACTCGAAATGAACACGTATGGTAGAAGCAAGAATACAAGAAATAAACATAAATTTAGACGGATAAGAAAAATCAAATATTGACACATATTGAAAAGCACGATTTAAAATATAGAACACCTAATTAAAATATATTGCCTGAAAGAATAGTTAAGGAAAGTAAGTGAATTATTATCACAAATGACCACCGTCGACTAGTATTATAGTCACAATAATTGTGTTAATTATATTTGAATATAAATGATACAGTATCAGTAACAACGATGATCAAAAAAGTATTTTTCAATAATAAATAGTTAATCTTATCGGTAACAGCATAATTACTTAATAATTAAAAGGTATTACAAGATATTAAAATCATTTTCGGAGTAAAGAATAAACATATGGTAGACGGAGATCATTTGAGTTTTAGAGCTTGAGTAAATACTATAATGTATTCGATATAATTTTTGCATAAAAGAAATTATTTGATTGAGACGCAAGAATGGAGTGGCAACTTCAGAGGATGCCTTTACATCTGAAAGCAATATATATGATTCGGAGAAACGCTTGGTTAACCTTATTTCATGTTCAGCGTATACAAGTATTATGTTCTGTAGACAAAATTATTTACCAAGACATTCATGATAAATATAAAGTTAAAATCATAGTATACATTTTAAAAAATAAAATTAATTTTAAGTATTTAATAAAATAAAAAAAAATATAATATTTTATATTATAATTACATAAGTTTCAAATTCTCGTTTTTTACACTATCTACTTGATTTTATATTTTAAGATTATTATTTCATGAGTAACGTACATATTTACATACATTTTTAAACAAATTGTATGTTTTTCTTAATGCTTTGTGACTAAAGAAGAAATCAAAAATCGTCTCTTAAGTACCTTCAGCAGTACTCAATGAATATTTACTACCTAAAAGAATTGTCACAAAAAAATAATAAAAAGAAGGAAAAACATTTCTTGCTTTGTCATTAAATTTAATAAAATATATATGTGTCCTACCTATGTTTTCTACATACGTTATATAACAATATAATATTTATATATATATATAATGCATAAAAATGTAAAAAGTGATTTATATAGAATAAATATGAATATCACACTATGGGAAATATATTAGTTTAGAAGCGATTTTAGTAAAATAACTTTTTGTATGGGATTCGAGATATTTGAAAAATATTCAAAACATTTAATTTATAATAATATTCTAACACAAAATTTAACATATTTAGTAAGCAAATTAACATAAATATTAATTAATTAAATTTTGAATAACAGTACTTCAGATGAAAATAATTAATTTTCATTGACTGTCAATGAGGAACAAGCAAAGAATTATACTAACTTTCAATGTTTATACTTTGCTCATATTTTTAAAAAAAATGCATAAACAGTTTTAATAAAATAATTTTGTAGTAAGTTTTAAAGACTTAAATTTTTAAAACGTGTTTGGAATCTTTGAAAAAAATTATTTTTTGTTTCTATCCCCTGTGTTTTCCATCATTTTCCAGACGTTTAGTTAAATTTAATTTTCATCAATTTCAATTTTCATAAAACCATATTTCATTACACGCATAAAAGGTATTATTAAAAAAAAAAAATTAAATAAATAAAAGTTATCCTACTGTAGCTACAGTTGTAATAATTTTTTTTTTTTTTTTTTTTAATGCATAATATCATTAATCCTATCTGGATTAAAAATAAATTTAATTAAAGTAATTTAAATTAAGTCCAACCATTTGTGATTATTATTATTATTAATTTTAGATTCTGAACGGAGGGAAGAATGTATTGATTTTACAATGATGTGTGTTTTTTTTTTTTTTTTTTTGTGTCTGTCGACACGTTTTGGGGCAGTAAAAATGCTTCGATTGCCTTATGTAGCAACTTTTCTGAAAGGAAAGTGAATCTATTTGGTACTTTGGGGGGTCAAAAGTAAAAAATTTCCAATATTTTTTAAATGCGACGGGAAAAACCATTAAAAAATTTGGGAAAAACGGGAGTTTTTACGCAAAACCAGTTTTCGACATAATCAAATTTTTTATTTTGCTATATCTCAAAAACTAATCAATGTAAATACTTGAATTTTTCACCAAATGTTTAGATTAGCGTTTTCTATACACCATTAAATTTTCAAAGTATTTTGACTTTTATTGAGCTATTTATAGACAATTGAAATTTTCAATTTTTTTAAGTATTTTTTTTTTAAATAACGATAAAATTTTTTTGGCAGCCCAGAAAATCTTGAAAATTTAATACAAGGTTTCTTATAAGTTGTTCCTTAACTGATAAAAAAAAATCTAAAATCGTAAGTCACAATTTTTTTTTATAAGTGCTCAAAGTTCCAATTTATACGAAATATGTAAAAATCACGATAATTTGCAAGTTTGTAGATAAAAATTCATAAAATTTTTTTTGCTCATACTTAAGGTTCAAAATTTTAACACTAGGTTATCTATGAGCTACTTTAAAAAAATCTTTAAAAAAATTTTTACCGGACTAAGAGGAAAAAATTGTATGACTGTTTGAATTTTAAATATTTACGAAATTGCATAAAATAGCGATTTATTCTCAGACGATTTTAAATATTTGTTATAATTCAAAAAGTATAAGTCGCAGATTTTTGAAATTTCTACCAGCTGTTAAGATTGGTATTTCTTTTATGCAATATTTTTTTCAAAATATTATATTGATTTTTAAGCCACTTATAGGCATTTAAAATATTCGATTTTTTTACATTTTATTTTTATAATCGGAGATAAAAAAAATTTGGCTACTACAAAATACTTGAAAATTTAATCGAAGATTCCACAGAAGTAGTTCTTAATGTCATTCAAAAATTATTAAAATCCATAGGCACAATTTTTTTTATAAGCGTTTGAACATCGAATATTGACATAAAATTACATGTAAAATATAATAAAATGTAGAATGTTCTAGACTGACAAACTATATCGCTGTATGCAACTGCCAACCCATCCTAATTGAAAAAAATATTTATCGTTTCAAAATAAAATATACTTTTTACAATGTTTATAAATAACAATGTATTATATCCTAGACAAACATATGAACTCCGTTCAGAATCGTTATTCGTATACAATGATATCTATCATTGCATTCAAATTTAACAAATCCATTATAATAATGACCTATCCTATAAGCGAGGTGCACTCCACCCCTAACTGTACAGCAGAGCGAGGCCCATCCGGTTTTTTTTTTTTGATTTTTGAATTTTTACAATTTAATATTCAGTTGTTTTCATTAATTTAATAATTAGTTCCATATATGTGTGTGTGTATATATATATATATTCACACACAAATATAATTGCTCATCATATTTGTCTCATTGTGGTAACTGAATCAACGAGACATAGGTCATAATGATGAGTAAGAACTATAAGCTAACACATAAAATAATCTAACAGTTCCTGTTAATCGGCAGATGGCGAAAGAAAGTTTTATGCAAAATCTATTTCATTAAAATCTAAAAAAAAATAAAGTAAAATAAAAAATAAAAAAAAAGTTTGCTTGTAATTATTGTCAAAAACTATAAGAAAAAACTGAAAAGTGGGTCAAACATCTTTACATAGTTAATAACTACGATCGTATTACTAAACGTATATAAACGAGCACGTACACAATGTAAAACTATGTAGAGTATGTGGAAGAGGGTACACGCACATTTTTGAACCGAACAAATCTCGCGCCCGTTTCCATCGGATTTCGTTGCTTAACACGGGTGGAGAAGGGGAGGAAAATATGAAATAATGGCTGCGGAGAAAGTATAAAGTTTTCTCCGTCACACCGGCACACTGCGCATAACAGTACGGTGGCAGCGTGGGCGATTCAATTAGATTTTCCTCCGTACCATTATAATATAGACCTGCCGCTACCGCAAACACCTACCATCAATCACACGGGCGCTCTTTTTCATGTGAATATGAAGTGGCATCCAAAAGCGTTTTTAGTTCGACATTGTGGAAAAAGCGACCGGGAAAATTTTTCTAAAAACTCCGCAAACACCCACAACAACGCGTTTATAATAATAGGGAGGGAAAAGCACCTTTGTCCGAACGTGTGTGAAAAAACCACCCCGAAATTCATTAAGCAACAGCTAGAGTAAGGTACATTATATTATTACACACACACACAGGCGCAAACATGTAAACACAACACAGATATAGAAAAACCCATACAAACACAAGCCGAATTTTAAATTAACCGTGTAAAATAACATAATTAAAGAAAAAAAAAAAAGAAAAATACATAAACATATTATACAGCAACAAATATATTTTCTCCTTTTATACATCTGTTTTTATTCTTTTTATTATTTTACTACCGTGTCTCTGGCTCATACTTTACTTATATATATATTGTAATGCTTTTATTATGCTACCAGTGCACAGTTTTGCTGTTTGCGCCCTGTCAAGTCTTTTGAACATATTTGCTTTGAAATTAAATTTTTCAATAAAAAGAACGCATTATTTTAAAAAGGTTTTCTGCACCGCTACACACTGCAGATAGAATAATGCAAATTTTTTTCTTTAAAGGGCACACTTTTGTGAGGCACATCATTAAGATGCGAAATAGATTGGTAACTTACATCACACAAACCACCGTGGCTTTTGTTCCCATGCCATTAAAATTAATTATAAACAGTTCGAAAAATAATAAATTCAATAATAAAGGTCTTAGATACCACGTTAATATTAATAGATAGGGTATACAATTTATAGAAATTTATATAAAATTTATTTAAATTTATATTTATAATTTAAATTTATTTAATAGCAATAAATGTTTGCTTATTGGATAACATGGTATCATAACATCTGAGTGTTTATACCACATGAAACGCTCATAAATATATACATGTTAACCCATTTGTCGATGACACTTTGAACGCAATGTTGGAAATGAATGAAAGCCTTTAGCTTTTATTAGCCTATAGGCTATAGGTAACTTTTAATCTAAAGGCAATACTTAAATAATATTTAAATTTTTATATTATTATTAGCACGTTTAACAAATTACATTGCGGAGTTAAGTGAAAATGCAGGAGCGATTAAAATACGTATTCTATAGACTGTTAACTGCGCTTTTTATTCTTACTTGTTTTTGTTTTCATATCAAAAGGTTTTTGTTATTTTAGTTTTAAATTAAAAGTTTTTTGTGATTTTATGAAAAAATTGATTATCACAGAAACATGTTTCCAAAAAAAAAAAAAGAAGAGGAATATTCGCAATATATGTTACGTATATATTATAACTAAAACAACCATAAATTAAAAAAATAAATAAAAAGGACGCAACAATAACAATAATCAGTAAACTGTGAACTGTAAATAAAAATCACTTTTTATATCATCCCATATTATACAAATATTATAAATACAACAGCTTGTAAATATATTTAACTTTTAAAATGTTAATATTTACAGTTTATACAAATATATAATAACAGACGAATATTATGAATTGAAAAATAATTGATATAATATGGTTATATTTAAATGCATATTTATACTCATATATACATGATTGTGAATACTATGAAATATAATATTAGTATATTAAAATATGTATTGGGCAATTGTTGTAATGATATTGGACATTTTTTTAATTTTGAAAATATCCTGATAACAGACCCGTCATTAGTAGGAGAGAAGGCAAATTTTATATGATTTTATTACATATATTGTAACGTGGTATTTTTTATAATCAAAATAATTAAATGGACATAATCATCAATATCGTAAACATTATTTATTTAAATTTATTTTTAGATCACATAACGGTCGGTAACGCGGCCTGGCGCCCCTGTAAAACATTGGGGCACACAGCTTGGGAATCACTGATATAAATATTGAATACCGAAGTAAAATGTATAGATTACTCCTATAATTATTAAATAAGTTATTAAGTCATATATTTTACCTGAGAATTTAATAAGGAAAGTTTATTGCTCTAAGATAATGAAAGTTTAACTACATTTTATGTATTGAGAGAAATTGTTTAGAATATGAGAGAACGTAGCTCAAAAGTGCATTTATGCTCTGTGGAAATAAGTGCGTCTAGTCACTATAATTTTATAACCCATACACACAGAATAAGAACGTACAAAATAACAAAATATATTAGCCACAAACTCATACTTTTAAGGTATATTATATTGGTAATTCGGACTTTTATGATGACTAGCACTATAATTTTAACGCAAAAATAAATTACCAATACAGAATCTGTGTAAATAAAAGAAAGAAATAATTAATACGGTAAAAAAAAATAAATTAAGAATGAAATATGAATAATATATTTAAAAAAAAAAATGTATTAACTACACTCAAATGTTCACTACAGCGTTTAGTGAGTTCTGATTCACCGTAATCAATAACATCACATTACTGCGCTATAAGAATGAAAAATAAAAATATATATATATATATAACATTTTTCAAATAAAAATTATTCGGATACAACGTTTGTGTTAATTTCATAATATGACTATATATAATACTATATTATAGTCACGGGAGAAGAACTGATTACATTATTTTCAAACAGAAACAATAAACAAAATGGACAGAGCTTTAATGAGATTTATCGTGAAGATGGCATTCTTGATAAAAGTACGGCAAGTTAGAGCTCATTATTGAAAACATTAATGTAAAAGTTATTAAATGATAATGAGCCATATAAAATATTTTATGCGAATGGGGATGAAAGAAGGCGTAGATAGTCACCAAATAAACGTTGTAAATTATGTTTTGTACACGTGCTTATTTTATGGCTAAATACACATAACGTATAAAAAATAATATAAATATATATACATTTTTTTAATTAAAATTATAAATATTTTAACGGTGTTATCGTGAAATCGAGCATTCCGTTGTAAGAAAAACTGTAACAGACATTCATTTTTATGTTTTTATAAGGTTAACATAACCATACGTTAACAAGGTTTTTTGTGGATTAAATTGATACGATGGAAGAAAAATCTAAATTCTATTACTTTTAATTATATTTTATGCGTATTATTTCATTTGTAATAATATAAACCATATCTTATCTTCGAAAAGTCTAAAACCTAAATTTATGCCAAAAATACATTGTGTTACATAACAATGAACAATTTGTCAACTTCAAAACGTAAAGAGAATGCGAATGTCGTATAAACTTAATAATGATAATTGAATAACATGGTTTACCATAAATTACTATGATAACCGGCGTCTGCGAACTCGCGACCGGTTGATGTATTTCATAGCATTTAAAAGAAAAAACCGTCTAAATCATTAAGTAAAACATTTAATTACCAAACACAAAACATGTAATAAAAACCGGATTTGGATTGACAAGTCTACACTCGATAACAAATTGCCGTATAAAACTCTGCAGAGGTTAGTGAGAGAGGAACCTCGAAAAAAATATATAGAACGGTATCGACATTTAATCCGAAAGATATAAATTACATTGAAATGGTTGGTCGGTCGGAGGGGCGATATGGTATAGAATTGTGAGAGAAATCTGTAGGGGTTCCGGATTGTGTAGTATATACGGTGTGTCCCACGAAATTTTTACTAATTGTGATGCGTTTAGTGTGGATAAAAAAAAAAAAATTCAAATTGTATTTTAGATTGTAGTTCGATATTCAATAATTGATTTAATAGAAAAGTTCTTGGGTCTCATGTATTCGCATAAGGGAAACCGAATTTCAATATTCATCTATTCGTAAATCATCATGAGTGATATTGCAATAAGGTAAACGTCTATAGATGGGTCACCCGGTATGCAAGTTGTGTTGCAGAGAGGAAATTAGTCTCTGAAATGTATCACTATATTTACTGCTGCTAGCTGTATGTATAAATTTCAGTTAACGCTATTTACCCCGCTTTAAAGTACGTCATTTTGGGGTAGGTGTTGATGCGGGTAGACATTAAACGGAAGTGATAACGAAAATCGCATACATACATATATAATATATATACGTGTATTATGTAGGTACGTATCTTGCGCACGCGCGAATGCGCACGCACCGAACGCAAAGGTTTTATGGTAAAATGATTTCGTCAGTATTTATTTATTTATTATTATTATTTTTTTTTTCACGGCAACGTAACGTCGTCAGCGTTAATATTATTAACAGTATACGATAATTTAATCGCAACTATTATTATTACAATATCAATCATAAGCGTAGTGCGCAGACTTCAGTTTCAGGCGCAGGAACACGAGATCATATCGACCTTTTTTCTATTTTTTTTTTCATTTTTATTTTTTTTATTCACACGTCAGCTCTGCATGAACAACACATACTTTTGCTTTTCTTGCATACATATATAAATTAAACACTTTTGATAATATAATAATATTTCTAATGCTTATTTTTTTACTGAACAAAAATGTACAACAGTCATCAAAACAAGGTTCAGACGCAGCAGCGTCCATTAAAATGTCTACCTACTAAACAATGTTAGTTGTCGATACTACATATATAGTTGGACAGTGTGTTTTTTCCTACAACATTAATAAAGTTTATTTTTTTATTTAATTAATAGGTAACTAGTCTCATTGTTCGAAAATATGAATAACAGAAAATACTTATATTATATACATCCCTTACTAAAACAAATTATCTTAAAAGCCGATTAAGTATTAATATTATATACATGTGTTGTATTATATTTATATTATAGTTATACCTGTACTTCAAATACCTTAAATAATGTACTTGGCCCAGTTTTGCCAATACATACATTTAAAAATGTAAGTTAGAACGTATTCGTTAAAAATATTTTAATAATAATATGTTTCTATAAAATATTATACATCAAATTTATCAATTATGTGTATGTATTAATACAATTATTTTACTAAATCGATATAAAGTTCTCTAGTTATTAAAACCGCAAATTTTTTTTTTTAATGTTTTAGTTCACGACGGGAAGATAATAGAACGAGTACGGCAGTTAAATTAAATTAAATCATTATGTTACTGATAGATCGAAACTAAACCTATTAAAATTTATTGAATTTCTGTAGAATAAAAAGAAAAAAACTCAAAATACTAAAAAAGAAATTATAACAAACAAATAAAAGGGAACGTTAAAATAATAACAATTTATCAGCAGCCATATGAAATGTAGAATTTTTTTTCCAAAAAAAATTCTTCTAGAGATAAAATAATACATAATGCCAATGATAATTATTTTATGTTTTTTCTCCGTAATATATCGTTAAATATGCATTTGATTACATGATGCAATATTTGTATTTAAAATACCATCTGAAAAATAAATTAAATTTTAAGGCGTTTACATTTTAAAAGAAAAAATATTAGCAATCAAACTCCGGATTTTATCGTTCCTCTATAGATATCGATTTTATAACCATCGTCGTATACGTAAAACTTTTGTGTTGTATATATAGTTTATTGTGCTTTAGGGTTAATGCAACTCGGCGAAAGGGAGTATTAGTGGTTGGATGGGTAGTGGGATACGGTAAAGGATATTATTGTCTACTTTTTGCCAACAATCTGTAAATTATAGTTTAAATCGAATAACAGATAAACAGAAAAGAAGAAATGACAGACACATAGCAATAATACTAATAATAATCGACATATGTATTTTTTGTCGTTCTAGTCTCAGGAAAATCCAATAAATTATGAAACAAAAAAAAGTAAAAACAATTATTATTTTATATTCAAACCAATAATAATCATAATATTCATAGCGGTATAATAATGTTACATTTCATACGTATACGAAATATATACATATATTTAATGACCATATAGAGTAATTTAATTGTAATTTACGTACAATATACATAATACCCCTAATATACGAGCGATAGCCCATCCATGATAATATACCGTGTGTGTATATTATTAAGAACGATGACGAATACTAAAATTCATCCGGGTGGGTAAAACATCACCATCCAATTTCATGGTAAAACGAGTCTAGTGATCCGTATTAAGCTTGTTGAATGTTTATATAGCAATATAATAATGATGGGCTCAGAAAGTATGTATATGTACATATATATATATATATATATATATATATATATATAAAGTATTAGAAGAGAATTTGCGCACTAATTTCTAACTGTCGGTTCATTGCGTTTAATAGGTAACCGAAGTAGTTAAAATTAAGATGTTAACTCAATGGAAAAACTACGCTTCGGAAAACTCGCGTATTCGTTCTGTTTCTTTTTTGACAACATGTATATGTATACATATGTATTAAATACGATTGGAAAATTTCTTCGAAATATCGTTAAAGTCCCAATTAAGTGAAGTACAGGCAAAATAAAAACACAACAATTTCGCTCATTTAAAATAAGACGCAGTTCGGCCGTAACGTCATGAACACACGTACGCTGTATCATACTCGCTCCATTATCGCTATGCGAGCTTATTAGTAATTCTTTACGATCATTATTAACTATCAGTTCCAACTATATAACAACATATTTACGATGAACTACGTTGAGAAAGCTGGTCCCACTTCGCAAAGTACACCAAAATTTGTCACCTTATCTATTTCGCCAAGTCAAAATGACAAAAAAAACCAGTCTTTTTTCAAATTATATTTGTTCACCAAACCGTTATGCCCTACTATCCACTGATAACACCTACAATACAACAAGTACTAAGCCTTCAACTAACTTCAAGGAGGGTCTTATTAACCTGACTCACACTGTATAAGACCTAAAGCCTCCAGTTCCACCAATCTATATCAAAAATATTGTCAACTACTCTGATTTCAATAAGGTTAAATAACTTCATCTGTAGGTCAACGCCGTCATACCTCATCGTGCAACCTACAGGTCACTTAAATTTCAATAAAATTATAGATCACTTAGACGAAACTAATGATATTTTTAATTCATACACCCCTCATTACTTTCACACACATAGGGTCGTTATTAGAAACTTGCACTTTTCCACTTTAAGTAATGACATTACAAATGCCTTGGCTGAGTTGGGACACTCAGTTAAATACATATACAACGTCAAAAATAAAAACTAATGTTCTCTATCCTTATTCTTTGTGAATATTTTAACTCAAGACAATAACAAAGATATCTTTGGCATCAAGTTTCTATTAAATACTAAAGTATCGATCGAAGAACCACATAAGACACGTCGCTCACCAGTATAACAACTGCCAAGCCTATGATCACAAGTGAAATAATTGCAACCACAAACCTAAATGCGTTAAATGTGGTGAAAATCATCCCACTAACGAGTGGTCTAAAGACCGAAAAAGTCCCGCCAAATGTACACTGTGTACTAAAAAACATACTGCTAACTTCAAAGGATGCCCAGTTTATAAATATTCAATAAAAAAAACCGTCCCTAGAGTCCATTCAACCAAGGGCTTATTACAACACCTATCATAAAACCAAATCTTACGCTGAAACAACCAAAAATCAAAATTCACACGCGGATCATAAAATCACCGACACTTCCTCAAGTTTAATATCAAATTTAAACTCACTAATTAGTCCCCTCATCTCCCTCCTCTCAACAATCCTAAATGCACTTACAGCTGTTAGTGGTATTCTATAACCTTATCAAACAGATACTTCTAAATACAATTCATAATAATGTATAGTTATCATCTACTAATATATCTTATCTCCTTTTCATTTCTCATTATATTATTAAAAAAAATCTATACCAAATTAATTTCGACTTCACACATCTAACACAACATTATATTTTGTAAAACTTTATAATTGTTTAAACTTGTAATAGCACGCGATATGCTGACACATTTCAATATATTAAATAAAACGCCGTCAGCCTATTCAATTATAGAAGACCGAAGTAATGAAAGTAAACTCCAAGTTTTTCCTTTACCATGACATATCATTAAAAGTCAAAATTCCGGAAAGACACGGATAAAAAGAAATGAATGAGTGCGAGTGAAGTAGGGACACTAAAAATGGTAAGGGATGGTTAGTAAGAAACATTTAGAGAGAGAAAGACAGAAAGAAACATAGGCAGAAAAAAATGGAGAGAGAGAAAGAGAGAGAAAGAGAGAGAGACAGAGACAGAGACAGAGGCAGAGAGACAGAAGTGGAATAGAAAAAAATGTAAGCGGTCGCGGCGACGGATATTTCAGCCCATTAACTTTTCGAGTAATAATGTCAAAGTTTTTTTTTAGAAGATTCTAAATTTCGACATAGAACAGCAATAATCTTCTGACACTCTACCACTGCAATATACATCTCTTCCACCGCTAATATACACTTATTTCAACCACATCGTCTACCTCAGTATTTTTGACAGCTAACTTAAAATACATTTTCCAAAGACCCCTTGAGAGGTAGCGTTGAACTGATGTAAATGTCAAATTCATTAAAATAATGTATTAAATTACATTGTAATAACATAAAAAAAACCATCTGATAGTAATCGACACCATACAAACCGACGTGACCACATTTCTATAATGATTAAATCTATATTGTTTTAAAAGCTTTATTATAATATTTCTTAAAGAAATAAACGTATAACAATTTAAATTTAAACACAGATATTTAATTATTTTTGACTTAAATGGTGATATTTTATACTTCTTGGTCAGATTTTAATCAATTGATAACATTCTTTTTATTCGTATAAATTTACTATAGGTGTTTGAAATTGTAGGAATTTAACATTTCGTCAAAAAAAAAAAAAACTACTCGCATCAAAAAATTACTTTAGTATATCATATAACTAGGTGACGCAAAAAAAATAAAAGTAATAAAAAAATGTGCTAAAATTTTAAATTAATATACTTAAAAGAACAATATATTATATCAAAAAACAACTTTTATAACTTTCAACCATTAATTTGAATACATTTATGAATGTCATAAATGAAAAAAAATAAGTGAATTAAAAAAAGGATTCTATATCTAAAGTATATTTTAATTTAAAGGATGAATCTCGGCTTTTATTATTATAAGGTTCGAGCAACAAACAAAGGTTTTTATCTTTAATATATTTTAAAATATAAATATATTTAAAAGGCTAGTGGATTAGAAAATAGGAAGAAAAATTATTTTTAGAAAAACCATTGATAAAAATATATTTTTGTTATCTTCTTTAATATTGTAGTATTGTTTAATTTACGCAGTACATTATATATTTTATAGAACGAAATGTGTCAAATGCTAAATGAAATGTATAAACATTCAAACATATAAACGTGAAATTTATTTTTATTGTTTAAAATAAAACTCTTGTTGTCACATATTAAAAAAAAAGAAAGTAAAAAAAAATCCCAATAGAAAGAAAAATACGGCACGGATTTCATTGCTGCTATACTCGTATATTCAATTTATACTACTAACAGAGGCGTATACTCGTTAAATTAATATGTCACGTTCTACATATTGTTTGAACCGAAAAAATACGAGAAAAAAGTATTGCATAATAATTATAATAAAAACCGTGTGCGTACATATATGTATATGAACGTATCTACTGTGCGAAAACATTAGTATAAACCTATAATATGAATATAAAGAAATAAGATAAATATAAGCGTTGTACAAAGATTGTATGTATAAATGCCGCAAGTCATTTATTATTACTATCGTTTATCTTGGACTAAAGCAAAACGTGAAGACTAATCATGTATTTTGCATGAAGAATCACAAACAAAATATCGTCGGTAAAATATCGCAACTAAAATATCGCAAAACCATTTATCGCATAGAATAAATATCGCCAGTATATCGTCAGCATGCAATTTAAACATATATAAATATTATTTTAAAAAATATATATTTAAATATTAAATAGTAATTTAATTATAAATAAATAATATATTTCAAGCATATATTGTTATATTAATATATAGTAGAATTATAGTATTTAATAAAATTGATATAAGTATTAAAAAAAAAATTAAATATGTATATTAATTAATGGAAGTATATATTCAATGAAATGATAATAACTGTATAAGCGTCAGCCACAATGACAGTACAAAGTATTACTAAATAGAAATTATAAAATGAAAAACCAGTATACATGAATGCATTGCTAGGTAAAAGATGAATATGATTAGATAAGATAAAGTTACATGTAATATACAGACACGATAATAATGTATGGCGGTATTAATTCTTTACGATATATTGGTTTCGCAATATTTTACCGTCGATATTTTGTTAGAGTACCTTGCACGAATTATGCCCATAGCATTGTTGAACTTCTTGCGGTATATCTGATATAATACCTTTTAGCTGCCAAAAGCGAATCACGATTAATGTTTTCTCTAACATTTATACAACTACTTGTCGATTACTATACATGTGTATACATGCACTTGTTGTGAGCTCTGATCGAATTATTATTTTCGCATAACGAGTAAAAGGGGTTGTCGAAAATATTTGATTAAGGGATTCGCTAGAAGAATATATATAAAAAAAAAAAAAATGGGATCATAGGCATGCGTATGAGTATGCGGGGTATGCGCTGCATAGTCTGCGGCTTCATGTTTATTACATCTAAGCATTAATATCTTCTATAGTGTTAAAAAATTACATATTAAAAAATGTTTTTTAGTTTTCTTACGACCCGCAAGATAATCTAAATTATATACGTATGACGTAGATATTGTTATTTATGTTGTAACATGAAGACTGTTTATAGAATAAATATTATTTTTTTTTTATATATACTCGTATATATTTGTAATCTAAGACCATATATACACATAACTGAGTCTGGTATCATATTGATATCGATGTATTTATAATCGTGGTATTTAATATATCATTGTATAGGTATTATAACTATTATTACTTTATGGTACTGGTTGGATTATGTGTGATTTTACCACTGACCGTCTCAGATGGATAATTTAATGTTTACCACAAAAAGTTTAAAGTTTAAAACTATAATACGTCGAGCCGATATTTTTTACCATAATTCATCAATTTATTAGAATTAAGCTTATTCCTTGTTGACATAAGTTTTATAGTAAAAACTTAAAATGTCTCTGAAGATCAATTAATTTAGTGATACCACAAAAACAAAAAAAAAAAAAAAAAAAAAAAAACAGAAATAAATAAGATAAACAATTCTGATAGTAATGATATTTCAATTTTGAAGGAAAAATTTTATTTGGATAGTACATTTGAGGGTGAAATTAAGTTCATTAAAAATATGTCGGACACAACTTATATTAAAGGGTCATAAACTAAAACAATTGTAGCACGGCTGATTAGGTTATCGGAAAATGATTGAAAAACACAATTTTCAAACTTCAATAAAGCTTTAACACAATTCGTAACAATACCTGTGACATGCTCATGTGAGAGGGCTTTTTCCAAATTATCTATTGAGAAGTCAAAACTTAGAAAATACTATGTTACAAGAACGTCTAGATTCATTGATTAATATTTTATTATTAATAATTATTTATTATTTTATTATAAATTTAATTAATATTTATCGAACAAAAAATGGCATCAGAAATCAATATTAAAGAAGAAATAGATTAATTAAAAACATGTAAGCCAATAAAATGAAAACTTGAACTTAAGATGTTAAATACATAAAATAACATAAATACGAGTATGTATAAATTATTGAAAAATATTCAATATAGTATATTCTTAAACTTTAAAAAAAATATACATTATATTTTAATAAATATAACTTAAATATCAAACTAATTATAACTTCAGTGCGTTGTTTAATATTCTACTGTAAAACTATCTATAATTATAGATTCTGAGGGAAATAAAGAAGCTAAGTAATATATTTACAAAAACTTAAGTCTATAGACCGAGTCCAATATGTAGTAAAAGAAAATGTTTAACGACTTAGTATGTTTTTTTAGTTAAGTATCTTAGTTGCGAAATATATTCGGTGATTTTTTTTTGTGAGGTGCCCTATTTTTCTTATTGAATTATCAGCAAATAAGGTCTACGCACCTATAAAAATTTAATACTACACGTAACGAAAATACGGTGGTAATACAATTGTGAGTATATGTGAGTTTTTTTTTTTTTGTTTTGCAACAAATTTTTCTTCTCTGGAAACAAATCATATTGACATTGTGCTATGTTTTAATAAATTATATCGTCACTAATCTTGTTGAATGAATACATAATATTACAGTCCGATTAATAAAAATTAAAATCACGATGACTGGTGCCTGTTTTTGATGGAGTCCGCAGTAAACAGTAGCCTATGAGCAATACGTCACTGACATAAGCTTATGCGCCGTAAAATGAGTAAAATACATCAGGATTTATGATCCGATAAAATTTTCATCCAATTTGAAGACTTGCCCCCACGGGCAATAAATACTTGTTCACATTACGAGCGTCAAGTGACATCGGACCGTAAAAATGAACGAAACGTATACCGAATCTACAATCCCCTCCGTGCACAACGCACGCGCGCGCCCACACAAGCACACACATACATTATTATTATTATATATATTTTTTTCAATATTCATTTTTCTTTTCTTCTTTTTATTGTTGTCATCATTTATATTGTCTTTTGCTTTTTATTCGTTTCTTGTTTTTATTGAATCAAGCACACAGTGGCGATGACTGTGATGGATTTTGAGCTGATTATGACACAGTAACAAAAATAAGGCAATTTTTTTTTTGTAACCATATATAAGGTATTTGTACCATAAACACGACATATTCTATCGCTCAAGTGTCATTCTCATGGTGACAGCAAGCATACATATTGTGAATCGACAAAAACCATCTGCTGCTATTGCTGTGGTATTATTTTGTAATAATTTCACCACCGCTTAAGTTCGTTTCGATTGCGTTGTTATACAGTGACTCGTCATATAATTTGGTGAAAAAAAAATCAGTTATATCCGAAACACGAGTTCTTAGACAAGCAGTACAAGTGCATATAAATTATATATGAATTATCTAAAAATTATCAACAAAATAAAATAGTAACCTCTCAAGTGCGGCAAATAAATAAAATTTGTTAAATGAAGAAATTATCGGAATAATCCTTCTGGTCGAAATCTTGTTAGTATAAATAAAAATAAAAAACAGATTTTTGTAAGTAAAACCAACACGTTCTTCACTTTGTAACATATACCAAAAAAACAATCATGTATGTATAAAGTGTATTGTGCGAGTAATGTGTATATTGAAACGTAATATATATATAGATTTAAAGGGTTTTATTTTTATGTATAAGTCTTAAAAAGATAATTAATCAAGTATAATGAATAAAATTTTATAATTATATTTATAATATATTTGATTAAATAAATCCCATAATAAATCATTCAGTATATTTTTAAATGTACAGTGAACCTTTTAGAATTAAATAATAATATATATTGAAGTTTGAACGCATAAAAATTATCAAATTACAATATCAATAAAAATATAGAATTAATAACTTTTATGAAATTAATATATTTGGTACTCTTTTAAATTTAAAAAGAACCGGATGGGCCTCGCTCTGCTGTACAGTTAGGGGTGGAGTGCACCTCGCTTATAGGATAGGTCATTATTATAATGGATTTGTTAAATTTGAATGCAATGATAGATATCATTGTATACGAATAACGATTCTGAACGGAGTTCATATGTTAGTCTAGAATATAATACAATGTTATTTATAAATATTATATAAGTATATTTTATTTTTAAACGAAAAATTTAGAAAAACCGAAAATTTAAATTGTCTATAAATAAGTCAAAATATGTCAAAATACTTTAAAATTTTAACCATGTATAGAAAACGTCAATATAAAGATTTAATAATAATTTCAAATTGTTGCGGTTTTTGGTTTTTGAGTTAGGGCATTTTAAAAAAACCGATATCATTTGTCAGTCTAGAACATTCTACATTATATTATATTTTACATGTAATTTTATGTCAATATTCGATGTTCAAACGCTTATAAAAAAAAATTGTGCCTATGGATTTTAATAATTTTTGAATGACATTAAGAACTACTTCTGTGGAATCTTCGATTAAATTTTCAAGTATTTTGTAGAAGCCAAATTTTTTTTATCACCGATTATAAAAATAAAATGTAAAAAAATCGAATATTTTAAATGACTATAAGTGGCTTAAAAATCAATATAATATTTTGAAAAAAATATTGCATAAAAGAAATACCAATCTTAACAGCTGGTAGAAATTTCAAAAATCTGCGACTTATACTTTTTGAATTATAACAAATATTTAAAATCGTCTGAGAATAAATCGCTATTTTATGCAATTTCTTAAATATTTAAATTTCAAACAGTCGTACAATTTTTTCCTCTTAGTCCAGTAGAAATTTTTTTAAAGATTTTTGAAGAGTAGCTCATATATAACCTAGTGTTAAAATTTTGAACCTTAAGTATGAACAAAAAAAATTTTATGAATTTTTATCTACAAAATAACATGCAAATTATCGTGATTTTTACACATTTTATACAAATTTGAGAATTAAGGGCTTATAAAAAAAAATTGAGTTAACTGATCACCGATATTTTTTAGTTACGATAAGTTTAACTTATTATAAACCTAGTATAAAATTTTCAAGAGTTTTCGCTCAATCAATTAAATTTTATAGATGTTTAAAAACAAAAATTTAACAAAAATCGAAAATATAAATTGTCTATAAATAAGTCAAAATATGTCAAAATACTTTGAAATCTTAACCATGTATAGAGAACGTCAATATAAAGATTTGGTGAAAATTTCAAGTTGTTGCGATTTTTCATTTTTGAGTTAGAGCATTTTAAAAAAAACCGATATCTTTGTCAGTCTAGAATATTATACAGTATATTATATTTTACATGTAATTTTTTGTCAATATTCGCTGTTCAAACGCTTATAAAAAAAAATTGTGCCTATGGATTTTAATAATTTTTGAATGACTTTAAGAACTACTTCTGTGGAATCTTCTATTAAATTTTCAAGTATTTTGTACGAGCCAAATTTTTTTTATCACCGATTATAAAAAAAAAATGTAAAAAAATCGAATATTTTAAATGCCTATAAGTAGCTTAAAAATCAATATAATATTTTGAAAAAAATATGACATAAAGGAAATACCAATCTTAACAGCTGGTAGAAATTTCAAAAATCTGCGACTTATACTTTTTGAATTATAAAAAATATTTAAAATCGTTTGAGAATAAATCGCTATTTTATGCAATTTCGTAAATATTTAAATTTCAAACAGTCATAAAATTTTTTCCTCTAATTCCGGTAGAAATTTTTTTAAAGATTTTTGAAGATTAGCTTATACATAACCTCGTGTTAAAATTTTGAACCTTAAGTATGAACAGAAAAAATTTTATGAATTTTTAACTACAAAAAAACTTGCAAATTATCGTGATTTTTACATATTTCGTATAAATTGTAACTTTGAGCACTTATAAAAAAAAATTGTGACTTACGATTTTAGATTTTTTTTTATCAGTTAAGGAACAACTTATAAGAAACCTTGTATTAAATTTTCAAGATTTTCTGGGCAGCCAAAAAAATTTTATCGTTATTTAAAAAAAAAATATTTAAAAATATTGAAAATTTCAATTGTCTATAAATAGCTTCATAAAAGTCAAAATACTTTGAAAATTTAATGGTGTATAGAGAACGCTAATCTAAACATTTGGTGAAAATTTCAAGTATTTACATCGATTAGTTTTTGAGTTATAGCAAAATAAAAAATTTGATTATGTCAAAAACAGGTTTTGCGTAAAAACTCCCGTTTTTCCCAAATTTTTTTATGGTTTTTCCCGTCGCATTTAAAAAATATTGGAAATTTTTAACTTTTGACCCCCCAAAGTACCAAATAGATTCACTTTCCTTTCAGAAAAGTTGCTACATAAGGCAATCGAAGCATTTTTACTGCACCAAAACGTGTCGACAGACACAAAAAAAAAAAAAAAAAAAAAAAAAACACACATCATTGTAAAATCAATACATTCTTCACTCCGTTCAGAATCTAAAATAACAAAACAAAAACAACAATATCCAGTTTCATTTAAAAATTAAATTTAAAAATATTATGGAAATTCCTTTTGCTGCAATTCACAAATCTAAATAGGTATATTAAATAATGAATTTCACTTGCAAAATATCTTAAAACATATTCTGTATGTTAATATATCATAAATCTTAGTAAATCATGTGATTAATAGTCAATAAAACTGTTAAGTTTATGAAAATACATGAGCCCCTCGTACAATTTTATATTATTGTTATATCAAAACAAATTAATCATTTTATTTTTATAATTTTTTTTAAAAATATTTAAAAAAATAGTATTTATATAGAATATCGAATAATTTTAATTTTTCAAAATGTTATTAACCACCATATGTATATAACACTACTATTTAATAATTCAATAATAATCCATGCTATACGATATGTCTTCAATTATTTGTGTTTTTGTATTTCATACTTGAACTAAACAAGTACCTAAAGTAGCAGGATTAAACACAGAAACTCCCAAACACTATACATCCAAAATAATTACAACAAATATTAATATAAACATATATTTAAATTAATAATAATTAATTTAATTAAAATTGTAATTATATGATATCTTATGACTGACTAATTGAAATTGTGATGATAACTTAATTTTATAAAATATAATTATTCATATTAAACTTACGTAAGTTTAGATTTATGTATAATAATTTAATCACTAATATTTTAATCAAATAAGTACATATGAGTATACAGACTAATGATTTAATTTAAAATATGAAAAACTAGCTTATTATTTTTATTTACGAAGGAATAAAATTGAGTTATTTGTTTTATATAATTATTGTTTGTTATAACAATATTAAATTGTGGTAGATATTCAATCACATTTCTACGTTTATATTCTGGGCTTCATTTGTATAAAAGGATTTAAATACAAACTTATAATATATATTATTTATAACGCTTATATTTTTATATTTCTTAAAAAACTGCTGACAAGGTATATTAAGAATTAGTAAAGAGCTACATAAAATTATAACAATACAAAATTCATTGAGTAAGGGTATATCGATAGTTGTTTATTATATATCTATATCACTGTCACTTATTTCAAATCGATCAAAATTTATAAGCGGTTAGATTTATATGTTTTTTTTTTTTTTTAATAATTTTTAACTAGTATTTTAGGAAAAATTTAGTTTAAAAATCAAAACTATTTAATTCAATTAATTTAAACCGAGAAATAATAAATTTAAAATATGAGCAGTATAAATTTATAGTATTTAAAAAAAATATGATAAATAAATAACTTATTATATAAATGGGGTTCCTAAAATAATTAACAATACGAGAAAAAATTACTCTAATTATTATATTAGAAACTCTTTATGCTTACGAGTAATACAAGTTAAAAGTTAAAGTTTAACATTATACTTATAAATCAATAAAATTACTTTACAACTGTATAATGAGCTATTTAGAAATACGAGTAAGCACTGTTCTCGACCAAAAGAATGACGTTATATTAAAATAAAGTAAAATAAATTACTATATTAACTCAGTTTCTATGTTGTTAAAATTGTATAGACCACCCACGTTGTACAATATTTATGCCCAAACGCATTAGTATTTTTTACTAGAATAGCTTTATCAAAAAAAAGGAAGAGTGTAATAATTTATAGCGGTGGCTTTTAATAACAATATGATTTGAAACTTTGACTATAAGACCGTAAAATAAATAATAAATATATTTTTTTTTTCACGTAACAAAGAAACGAAATAAAATTTTTCTTTAGCCTTTAACGAATAAACGAATCAATAAATCCATAAATTATGAGTTATTTTATTTAGCAAGATTAATCGTTCTGGTGTAATCAAAATAAGTTTGGCAATTTTTTAATTTTTTTCCCCTCGATTTTTAAATAGTTCGATGTAACCTAAAATTCTTCTACATACTAAAACTCAGTGTAAACATTTGATTTGAAAACAACAATAAGAACATTATTTTGTTCATGCCATCACTCAAAACCCTTTTATAAAAATATTTTTTTTATTTTTTCTAAAGAGCGAGGGAGATAAAGAATAATGTCTAACGAAAAATAATGAAGTGGTTAAATACTGAATTACTGACACGTATACAAGAATGTAGTAAAATTGCCTACAAAAAACGCCAGTTTTTAAAATATAAGTTTATCTTTCAAAAACAACTACTTTTTTCTGGGACGAAAGGTTTATCAACAAGTCTAATTTACATACACAAGCGTTTATCCGGAGATATATATATATGTAAACATAAATTGGAGTAGAAAATAATAATTTTAGGTCATTAGGGAGGTAGAAACTGTTTGCAGGTCAAAAAGTGCACCTTTCATAATTCATAAACGGTAAGCTCAGTGTTTACCCAAGTCCTTAACCTACATGGGAAGAGGTTGATAAGAAAAGGCCGTCTAATGGGTAACGATTAAGTACAAAGGTTCACATCCCTCACATAAACGGGTAGACTAAAGAGACGGTGTCACAAAGGCCAAAATAAATACGATGTCGTTTGTTTTCTACACTCTTCTTGCTCTTAGGTTTTAGGTTGTTTATACTGGCTTAAACGATATAAAGTGGTACAACTCTACCATCCACGTCTATTTGTCACTAACACGTATTGTTATGAAAATCATGAGAAAAGGTACATTGTATAAGCGCATGGCATTTATGTACGTAGGAAAATAGATGAACGTTCATCGGTACCAAAAGTCAACTATCAAAAAGATATTTTCAGTTTTGTAAGGTTTGCGATGAACGCAAAAAAAAAAAGGGATGCAGAGACTCCGAGTATGAAAATGAAAAAAAAAAGCCATTATATTCAAATTTTTAACCAACTTAGAAGTAATAATATTTAAATTTAGTGTTCAATTATGTATACCAAAAATTCGAGCTACGATAAACTGTTCATATTTTGTTCATCAACACTTTTAAACTGTCGTAATTTTAAATGATCATCTTTGTATAATTCATACAATGAAATATAAAGCGAATCAATTAGTTTTTATGATGTGGTATACTCAAATATTCCATTTCAGTTTTTTACTATTGCCTTTTTAATCTTCTATGTTTTTCTTTTAAATTTAATTTCAAACCAAATAAAAATACACGTTGTAAGATGAGACAATAGAGATGCGAATAAAATAAAAAGATACAATAAAATCGATAGTAATTTCAATACTAAGCACTGGCAACATTATTTAAATTAAAAGCACTTCTGTTAGTTTTGATACTGACATAAAATATCTTATTCTTCTTTTACTTCGCCTTCCTCCCAACTATTTGGGGTCGGCCACCCTTGTCCTACACCTCCACTTTACTCGGTCAATCACATCTCCTCTGCACACACCGACAGCCCTCATGTCATTCTCCAAAGTCTCCAACCATCTCTTTTTTGGTCTTCCTCTTTCTCTTTTCCCTTCGATGTCCATCTTCATAACCACTCTTACTGCATTCGTTTCCTCTCGCCTCATCACATGCCCAAACCATCTCAGCCTATTTTCTCTCATCTTGTCCACAATTGGCGCTACACCAACACTACCTCTCACGTATTCATTCCTTATTCTATCTTCTCTTGTCACTCAACTCAACCATCTAAGCATTCTCATTTCCGCGACACTCATACTTTGTTCTATTCTCCTGTTAACCACCCAACACTCTGAACCATACAGCATAGTTGGTCTCACTACACTTTTATAAAATTTACCTTTCAGCCTAATTTGAATTCTCTTATCGCATAACACGCCCGATGCTTCTCTCCATTTCATCCACCCGCACTTAATCCTATGTTTTACATCCAAGTCAAAGCCCCCGTCCTTTTGAACAAAAGATCCTAAATATTTAAAGCTCTCAACTTCACCTATCACATCACCATCTATTGTCAGTTGTCTCCTCATTCCTTCAACTTCTTGGTCTCTTTGTCCAAAATCATACTCAATATACTCAGTTTTATTTCTACTAATTCTCAATCCCTTTTCTTCGAGGGCTAACCTCCACTCATTTACCCTATTATTGACAATTTCCAGGTTTTCTCCTATCAGAACTATATCATCCACAAACATCATACACCATGTTATCTCACCCTGTATCTCCTTTGAAACCTCATCCATTACCACTGAGAACAGGTAGGAGCTTAGAGCTGACCCCTGGTGCACACCTATTCCTTTACTGAAACCTTCTGATACTCCACACCGACTCTTGACACTAGTACTCGACCCTTCATACATATCCTGGATCAAATTAACATACATTTTTGGGACATTTTTCCTCATTAATGCCCACCTTAAAACTTCCCTTGGCACCCTGTCATACGCCTTTTCTAAATCTATAAACACCATGCATAGTTTTTTATTTTTTTCTCTGTACTTCTCTACTAATTGCCTAACACAAAATAATGGCTCCATTGTCGATTTTCCTGGCATAAAACCAAACTGGTTTTCTGATATCGATGTCTCACTTCTTATTCTCTTCTCTATAATCTTTTCCGAGATCTTCATACTATGACTCATGAGCTTTATTCCTCTATAGTTCCCACATTCTTGTATATTTCCTTTTCCTTTAAATATTGGTACAATAAAACTCTTTCTCCAATCTTCTGGCATTTTTCCCTCTATCAGTACCTTATTAAAATGATTTTTCAACCACCCAATGCTTCCATCTCCTAACATTTTCCACACTTCTACAGGTACTCCATCTGGTCCTACCTCTTTTTTCTTTTTCATCGCCTTCACCGCATCTCTCACTTCCTCCTCACCCACTAGACTAATCAATCCTTCATTCCATGACATACTCTCTAAAGCTTCTTTTGGATATTCCGCGTTCAGTAATTTCTCAAAATATTTTTTCCATCTTTTTTTCACATCATCTTTTGTTAAAACTCTCTTATCCCATTTTTTATACACCAGACATCTTGGAAATCCTTGGATCGCTTTTCTCTCACCTTCGCCAGTCTATAAATTTCTTTTTCTCCTTCCTGTGTTCCTAGCCGCTCATATCACTCATCATACTCACATAAAATATCCACTGTTAAATAGTTAAACGCCATAGTTTGTGTTGAATAAGAAAAAAAAAGTTAAAATATATCTAAATTATAATTATTTAATTTGTGTGTATCATATCAACTTGGTTAATCGGACTCTCAGCTACATTGAATATTAAATATGAAGTTGACCCGACGCGTTGTAATAATAGGATTGTCAAAAATGGAAAGTTCATATTTAAAACCGCTCTATATGGTGACCTCAGTTTACATATATAATATAAAATGTACAAAAGCTTACAAACGTTTCAAAAGGCATGAACCGGTATAGAATAAATCGAAATTCAAAAGCCGTGCCATGGTAAATTAGGTAATCAAATGCTCAATATTAAAAAGGATTTTCGAAATATATTTCCATTCAGGTTAGTGTTTTGAATACTAATTGGATTATAAAAATAAAAAAATTAATTTATAGAAAAATAAAAACATGAAAATTAATCCATCAAAGAATATAAATAACAATAACGAGAAGGAAAACAACTTTTTTTATATATATATTTCAAACGATGATTTCAATAAAAACAATTGTTATTGAAAATGAATCCTCGAGAGAAATAACTAATTAAAAACTAAATAGAACTGTAATCACAAGAATATTCAGATTATCTTTAGCATGATATAATACAATAAAACGTATATATAATAATTAATTATATTAATTATTAATACGGGTACGTGCTGTACATAACATCGTATAATAACATCAGAATTTTATCATGACTAATTTCATGATTTTAACATTAGATTTCTGAGAGGCCCATTCAATTAAATTCCCTGGACTCTAAAATAAATAGGATTTGGTTTTAAAAATGTATACGATTATAACTACTGTTCACAAACAATAGTTAATTTCATAGGTATGGTAAATTATGATGTCATGTTTTTCTTTTTCCTTTTTTGCTTCTTAAAACGATACAGAAATATCAAAATATACCAACAAAAAAAAACGGTGTTACGAAATCTGCATACGATGACATTGCGGTTTATTAAAATTATATTAGCAAGATGAAATTCAAACAATCCGACAAGGCGCGGAGTTTGGTGGTTTGGTGACAAAATCATTGATATACGACCCCAGGGAATCGCACGCACCTCATGTGGTTTATAACCAATAAGTGCCTGCCCCCGTTGTTTGTGCACACTCAAGTTTACGTCACAAGCTTTCGTGACTCCAGAAACATAAATATAAGCAGGAAAGGGCAATACATATCAAGAAAGTTATTTAACATATAAGACCAACGATTCACACTACAAATCCAATGCGTCAAAATACAATAATACTCTAATATATATAAATATTAGTCGTATTTTATTTCTACTCATATTAACAAATACGTAAGATTCTTCTACGGTGTTTTAATATTTATTATATTTTTTTGTCAATGCTGAATAGTTTATAAGTATAATAATAGTTATAAACTATTCAGCATTGACAAAAAAATATAATAAATATTAAAACACCGTAGAAGAATACTACGTATTTGTTAATACGAGTAGAAATAAAATACGACAAATATTTATGTATATTATAGTATTATTGTATTTTGACGCATTGGATTTTTAATGTGAATAAGTATAATAATAGTTACATTCTAGAAAACTTCAAATCTAGTGGGAAGGGGAGGGGGGTGAGAAAACACAGGTCCTGAAATACGCAATTCTTCGATGTACAATAAATACACTTCATGAAACTCTATAAAACCCGCGAAAAGGATGATCCGACCAACCCGCATGTTCATCATTTAATGTGAACACACTTCATAATGTCCATCCATGTACCGACGACGTACAACGGTACAAAAGATAGTTGACGAGTTGTTGACATAAAGCAAACAATAGGTTAGGAGCTCATGCTAGCATTTCTCGCATGATAAATTAAGAATCATGCAGTAGCTACCGACCGACCAGACCAGCCCCGGCAACCACCGTTATAACTTATATATAAGACAATCGTGTTGTAAACGTACTGGGGTAGAAGAGGATTTACAGATTATAAAGGGAAAAATTTTACACACTCTCAGAACAATGGATATTTTGTCATACATAAACGTAAGTTTAAGAAGAATCCGGAATAATGTACAGAAATCCGTCAAAAACGGAAATTGTAAATAGTCCAGTCACGGATTATATTATAATGCGGTGGTTACCTTTGATCCGTATGAGTAAAAAATCTTATACCTAACATGGAATATTCATTTGGTTCCGAATATCATAGATTATTTTCTTCATATACCGTCTTAGACGGACTTTGCTGTATACATTATATTATAATATAAATTTGAATATTAAATATGATCGAAAAGTGTCGTATACCGGAAAACCAAGGGTAGGCACACTATATTATGCTATAATATTGTCATACCCTAATAAATGTTGAATGGAAGTTGATATCGAGAAGTCAATTACTATATCTATTCCACGGTTTTAATTTTATAGCATTTAATGATTTATTGTTAATCTAGGAAATAAATAAAACCTCATCTGACGGGATTTGATAAATCACAATAGTAATATATTATTTTCCTACGCTTCTAACGTGTTTACAACTTTTCATTTTAAATTGATTTCATAAGTTATTGCGCTCGTTAAGCCGTTTAAGAGTTACAAAATTAATTTGTGTTTTATAAACTTTTACCCAGACAATTAAGAACGAATAAGGTGTTTTAACGGTTAATTGATAGTGCTAAAAACATATTTGTCGACACATTTCCAGCACATAGTTTTATGTTACAAACATTAGCGATTTCCAACATATAATTAAAATTAAAACATTTAAATGTCCTTCGTCTGTCATTTGAATTTTAAACTTTTTTAATACTTGCTATACATTTTAAGTTTTTTTAGATTAAAATCCAAAAATCAAAATTAATTAATTTTTATTAAAAAAAACGCTTTAATAACCTTTTCTGAAATTAACAAATGAAAAAAAAACAAATATTTCCTCCATGTAGTTTAGACATTTTCATTTAAAATAAGTTTTAAAAATATTTTGACATAGAAGTTGAAACGAAATTTGTTGTAAATAAGGATCCATTAAGAATAAAATGTTTTGAAAACTATTGCTTTTATAAAATATTTTTATATAAACTTCTAAAATTAAAATTGTACTAACTTGTTATTGATATAGTTTTATAGAATTATACTGAGTCAATAATTATTTACATAATGAGTTTATACTTTTCTTAAAACTGAAATTTTAACAAACGGACTTTATTTTAAAACAAAGTAATATTTTTCATGTAAAATTGACGTAAAGTATAAAAATAATAACACTATAATACTTATTACTAGCATAAATAAACAGTGAATCTTAATAATAAAAGCGTATAAATAATAATAATATAATAATATAAGCGTGATAATAATCTCACGGATATAAAAAAATACCATCGAATTTTAATCAGTACATTTATAAGTACAATTTATTAAGTAAACCCTAGTAAATATTTATAAAAAATGTACTATTTATACAATGTACACAATTTTAAATATATAATAATATGTAACATTCATTTAATAAAATTCAAGAGTATTTTAAAACTGAGCTTAAAAAATATAGTTAAATGTTATTTTGGGATTTTCACCAGAAAGTTGGAATGTTAGGAAGTTTACATAGTTGTACAGAATAGGCAAATACGACAATCATTTTTAAAGGAATTCTGCAAACTCATAACTATAAAATATGTTATAATATATATAATTTTTTATTAATGGAATGCAATATTCATGTTAATATAAACATGAAAGCATCCAACTTCCTTTCGTTTTCTTAATTTATATTCGATTTAATAACCATTTGATATCCAACTGATATTTTTACATTTCTCAAAGAAATAAATAATATTATAAAAATCAAAAAACAACGTGATATTTTAATTTTATTTTTAATTTAACAGCGATAAATAATAAATAATCACGTTTTGAATGAATCATTATCAAGATTAATGTATACTAAATTTTAATTAAAAGTCTTACACTTTTAAAAGATAATATTATTTAAAATATATTTTTAGCGTGCTCATTTGCTCAAAGTTATTTTGAATAAAACGAGATTGAAAAGGAATACCAAAACAGTGAGAGTTAACTTTTATCAGGCCAAAAAAATTAAAACCCATAAACAGCAGATAGAAGAGAATTGTAGTTTAAGATAGTTTTAATCAACATCCTACACTTCACGAAAAATATAAAAGATTGTATGTAAGAATTCTGTCTGATTCATCCAAACTTTAGTATCAAATATTAACATGTATCTCGGCAATGAATACATATATAATTTTATACTGAAACTTCGTTTCTAGATTTTATTTTAAATTAAATTGGAAAGTTCGGAGAAGAAATAAAAATTTAATATTATATTGGTAATTTCTAAATAATAGGAATATCGAAAATTGATTGCCATAGAAACACTAGAAGTTAATATTGAGAAGAGTCCTTATATATTCTGTAAAACTATAAATTATTAACTTACCGTTTCCTGGAAAAGTTATCAATTCATTATTAATATTGCTGAATAATAAGTAACGGAGGATTAATAATGTTCAGAGTTAAAGATACGAATTTTTCAACCTAAAAATAAATATTGGAAAAAATATCAACCTAAATGAGAAAATATTTTAGTACAATGAATAGCGATATTAATAACAAGAGAGAATATTTCTAAAAAAGGGTGAAATAATCGTAAACTTTTTATTTACATTGAATGTTACCTTGATTTCAATTAGTTTTAAATGCAAATTATTAATTTTCTTATTGTTTAATAATTATTAATTATGTGGTGCGTAATTCGTCTGAAATTTTTATAAACTCTTTTGTAAATACAAAAAACCAGCATATTCGATCAAAATTTGATGACCCCAAACGTTCAAAGAAACTTTGTGAAAGTTGAAATTTAAAGCTCAATGGAAACTATATACCATCATCGTTGATAATGATGTTCTTGAGATTTGTTGACTCCCGAAGTATATACAATAGCAACACTTTCATAATAAGCATCAGAAATTCAAGCCATCAAAGTACAAACTCCAAAATTATGGATTATACAGTTATGTTATCATACGATATATACGTATACAATTGCGCTATAAATGTGTGCATACACGTATTATTGCACTAACTTAATATAAAATGATAACACTGCGTGGTTTAAACAAAATCATTCAAAGCCAAGTAACGTAAGTCCCATTAGATTTGATTGTGCGTTACAATGACAAACGACGTGTATACATTTTAAAATATGGTGTAACATTCTCAGATGCGACGAATCCCTGAAAAGGATAATGACAATCGGCAACCTCAATGTTATAAAGAAAATGCAGTCACGGAGTGATCATTTGAAGCTTTAGGATATCCAATTTATGCTCGTACGGTTAAGTAATCGTTTAATAAGAAAAACTAAACAAAACAAAATGTTTTAACTAGTTTTTTAACAGATAAATGTACAATATTAAGAAAAGATTTATTTGTATTGGAACAAATATCTTATTCCTAGATTTTATTTATCAAAATATTAAACACTGTAAAATAATAATAAAGCAAATACAATCGTACATACTTGAATATTAAAATTACTATAACAATATTTTAAGCATGAATTAATCACTTTTAATTTAATATACCAACGTATACCGGAAAAAGTAGTTAAAAAAAAAAAAAATTTATTGATTTTTTCTATATAATACTGTATGATAGTATGGCAGTATAGTACAACTGCATGTATCGTTTAAATGTAATTTAGGTTTAACTTTATTAATTATATTATTATATATTTATTTTTTATTTCTCTCTCTTTATATACTGTATAACTACGCATTAATTGTATTTTAATTTTAATTTTCTTTAATGCATATATAATAATTGTAACTCTCTATCTTCGCCACAACCTTAGCTTACAGAAGATAGGTAATTCAAATGTATAAATTAATGTAAATGTATATTTGTTTTTAAATAAAAAATAAAAAAAAAAAATTAAAAAAATACATAAAGCTTATACTTAATATTAATTTATAAAATTTTTGGTAAAAAAGTAGGTAATAAACTAAGAAATATATGAAATGTTCTATGGTAATATGTTTTATTCGATTTTATAATAATTTAATTTGGTAAATAAATATCCATTGAGTACCGTTCATTAAATTTATAATGCCATAAAAATGGAGGGTTAATCATAAAATTTTTTTTTTAATTAAACCTTTCAAGTATAATATAAATGTAATAATAATAACATAATAACATATTATGTTTTATATTACACGTTAATATACGGTATATTTTTCTATAGGTTCTAAAAAACCGATTTACGACTGATAATTTCATTAAACAAAATAAGAATCCCTGTACATATTTATTAAACGTGTTCCTGAATATAGTAATAATTGGATAACTAACTGTACATTGGATACGTTACTGTTCATAAATTGAAACTTAATAAATTCAATTAAAAGTTAATAAGTACAGTTTACTACTTTAAATGGAACATAAAATATAAAAATATACAAAGGAATTATCCACATCATATGTTGTGTTAATTGGGATTAAAATATTTATGAAGGATTATTTTGTCGATTATTAGTGACTACCATGGTAGTAATTATTATCCATAATGTACATATTAAATACTCTGACGAGTTTCCGATTTAATTTAATGTTTTTTACTTGAAAATCAAATAATTATAAACAATTAAACGATCAATGAAATTCCAAATAATATAATAATTTAAATTATTTACAAAAATACATGGACTAAATTTGGCGTTTATAATATATGTACAACATATTTTATTGTGAACGCAAGTCAATAACCTAAGTAGAAATGTTAAGTAATGTTTGCTAGTGATCAGTTGTGCTCCAAATTTGAATTTATAGGATAAATTTCATAAATGCATCATCCAAAAGATTAATTAATAATGGTTATTTGAGTTCATTCGTGTTAGGTTGGGTAAACTAGGAAATCTGTGCATATATGCTTTCTACCAATCCGGCTCTTGATCATATTTCAATCTAAAGTGGTTTCTTCTAGTCCTAAAACATTTCCCTCAAAATGCTTTTAATTCTGACAGCATACTTGATATGTGTAAATCTAAAATACAATGTATTTTGAATGTTTATAGGAAGAAATCATTTTTCAGCTCCTTTTCCGTAATTCATCCACCAATGACACTATATATATATATATATATAACATACACTTAGTTAATACAAAGGACGTGAACACAATGATAAATATGTCATAATTATAGGAATACGATTAAAAAAATCTTCATGACGACTTTTATCACATTAATAAATTGTTTTTTTTTTTTTATATATATAATTTTAAATAAAACTCTTTTCCTTTATTATTTTTTTACTTTTAATTTGACAAGAACACGTCTCCAAACTCTAATATATAGTGTATATATTTTAATATACATTTATACATATTGTATTTTTCAATCATACTTTTAAAGAAATCTCCATAACAAATAGTTGCGATTACTTCAGGTTTTGTTTTCTTTAATTTTTTTATTTTTTTCTATCTAACAAAACAAAAACCTATAAATTTCCTCTGTCACTTTTTTTATAACCAGTATTACGTATATATGTTCACTATACCTTACCATCCCTATACTTAAGGCAATACTTTTTTACATTTACTATACCAACCCATATAAAACAAAAAAAATTGTATGAATCATGAACTTTAGTACCATACATAATGCATGAAGGAAAATATTGTACGTTAAAAATATTAAAATAACGTCATACAATTTCATACAAGTTGAGTGCAAAATAAATATCGAAATGCATTTACACAAAATATCTTAGACACTTAACAGTTAATAAAAAAGATACAAACAAAAAGTTGTCATTTTACTCATCCGACTAAAAAAAAATTTTTTTTTTTTTGCTAAACATAATTTACTTATTTTTGAATACATATATAACACTTAAAAATTTGCACAGGGATTTGGTTTAAAACATATAAAGATAAAATGTTTTAACTGTATAAAAAAAATATTCAAATTTACAAAAAACGAAAATATAGTATATTAGTTCAGATATCTTTAATTTATGTATTTATCTTGTATTATTTATTTTGTTATTTATTTATATCTTGTGCAAAATTTAAATTGACAAATAAAGAAAATGAATAATTGCTTTATAATGTTTTTTTTTTTTTTTTTGTTGAATTGCATTTGAAAACTAGACAATTATAGTCAAAGAATCGATAATAAACACTAAAGCTCGAAAATATAATCCTAGGAATATTACCCACGATAAAATTATCTTATTAAAAATATAAACAGTCAATAAAAATTTTAAATAATTTAGATTCTACCAACTCGCCAACATAGATTTCCGGGTATCTAAAATATTTTTCAAAACGATGAAAATAATAATTTTTAATATGAATTGACAAAAATATATTACAATATTAATAAAATGTTAAAGCTGACTGGAATACATTTTATATAACCATTTATAATTATACGATACACGCCAATCAGTATTTAAAAAAAAAAAATAAATAAAATATATGCAAGATGACATTTTATATCAATTTGAATACGATAGTTTCGGGTAACAAATATTATTACAAACGAACTTCAATTGTACTGTATAATATATGTCCATAACTTGAGTGTAGAACTTTGAAACATTAGTAATACTAAAACGGTCATGCTGCAGCTCGTTGTTGGAATGCGTCCAAAAGGGCTTTATAGATATTAAAATAAGGGGCAAATAATTATAGTTCCACTCTCTGTCCCTCCATCTGACTATTTCTCTATTTCTCACACATTTTCTAAAAGCATCGGCTAGTACAGTGTTTCCCAAAGTGTGTTCCGCGGAACCTAAGGGTTCCATGGGACAATCTCAAGGGTTCCGCAAGGTGAATATTGAGTGTAGATATTGTAATAAAAAATTATCACAAACTATCTTTAAAACATTACTTGGAGTACTTATTAATTTTATAGTAAATAATTGAAAAATCCAGGTTAATTGAACATTGGGGTTCCATGAAACACAAACTATTTCCTAAGGGTTCCGTGGTCGTAAAAGTTTGGAAACCGTTGGGCTAATATACACTGAAATATGTAATAAGTAATGCGACACCAACTAAAACAAAATTTCACAATAAATATTCAATATTAAATTCTATAGACTCCAAAATATTACTATAATAAATAATAATATTAGTTATAATAACTCATATTCTATAAACACATACATACATACATACATACATACATACATACATACATATATATATATATGTATGTATGTATATATATATATATATATATAACTACATCAAAGATAAAATGAGGACAAATTACATTTTTTGATGCTGAATTGAATAAATACTTAAAATCCAATTGTTAAAACTTTCTTATTTCATTTTACATAATAATTTACACAGTACATTTAACATTTACAGCTGCATTATGTAACATGTCCATCATAATGGATGGAAACAAAAAAATCGATGTTCTTTTCAGGTGAAAATTAATATAGAAAATTTGATATTATGGGGTCATCGTTCCATTGAATACATAAATAAATATAGCTTTGTAATAATATCCGAAAAACGATGACATGAAAAATCTTTCTTTGACATTACAATCTTTCGAGGTAAAATTTTTGAAATCCTTTTCTTGACTTTAGTCATCGTTCATACATACAATAAGAAGGCACAAAACATTTTGTGAAGCATTTTTTGAAATCGTTCATGCTCTATATTATATTGTTGTACCCTTTCCTTTATGTTTGGTTTGTGAAATGTTCAACCTAAGGGTATTAAAATGGAATGATGAAGGCAATGGAACAACCTTAAATATGGAAGGCAAAGAAAAAAATATCCCGAGGGACCTTGCGATTACTGGTGTTCATATTTAATTGGAAGAAACTACAGCGCAACCGTTCTTAATTTATACTTAGACTGGGACGTAATTATTAATTAAGTTGGGATAAGTCGATCAAAATTATCATTACAGTTATTTTATGTCTTCAAGCGTATATTAAGCAAAATAAAAAAGTGGTTCAGTAATATTAACATATAAATAGTAATCTCGAAAAATTTGTTAATAATTAGATAACCGAGGTCCGAGGGAAAAAAATAATTTAAATAACCAAAAATTCATGATTCGTAAAATATATTTATAATCATGTATATTAATATTCTTAGATGATTTTATTTTTAAAATTATCGATTAAAAGAGTTTACAATTATAAAATCTACTATATGTTAATGTGATTCATACAAACCGATTGCGTGTACCAACTATGATAATACAGCAATTTTAATGAACTTAAATAAAACAGACATAACTAGTATTGTGTAAGATAAAACAAAAAAATAATTAACATATCAAGTTTCCAAATAACCAAAAACATGAAAATAAAATATCTTAATTTAATTATGAACTGTAAATGAAACTTCACTAAATATTTTAACTTGACGTAACTATTAAACGGAATTCGTTTTTTAACACAAAATAAACATTATTCAGATATTATTTTGTTTTTTATGTATGCACTATTAAACTTATAATGTGAACATCAAAATTGGCTATCAACAAAAATGATGATATTTTATACCATCATAGTAACAAGAAAAATATAGTGTAAATAAATAAGCTAGTAAAATCCAACCACTTAAGTACAGATGCATAATTAGTGGCTTGATTTTGCGAATATTTTACTTCCCATTTGATTTTTGAATTAAAAATCTGGTATGACTTTATCTCTAATTAAAAATAAATAAATAAATAATTATTAGTTTTAATATACCTGTATACATATGTAGTAGTATTAAAACAGATTCTTAAATTAAAAATAAAAAATAAATAAACAATAATAATAAAAATCAATATAATATATTAAACATTTTAAAACCTAATCTGGTAAAATCTAAAAAATTATAATTAATATGATGCATTGTGTGATTTAAAGTTTAGAACAAACAATACACTGTTACAACAAATAGGTACAGATAAAATAACATGGTTTGCTCTGCAACAATAACCAATCATACACAAAAATATAAATCAATAATACATAAATTATGTAATATAATTATTATATCTAACCTTTATTACACAGAAAACAATTTTAATGAGTCATTTGAATGTTAGTTTCAAAAACTGAAATACCAAACAGCAAATTCATTTGTTATCATTAAATAAAAAACAATTATCAATATGAACAATGTATGTATAATGATCAATTGTAGTGCACAAATAAATGTTTGAAAAAAGTAAAAATTTCATAATGTAGTAATAATTATATTGATTATTATTATAAAATAAATGAAAAAAAAATACCTAACTCCAAATACGAATGAATAGTTTGAAACTACAATTTATGCGTGTAACATCCATATTTTATTCGAGGTACGTCTGGGTTACGTTTAACAAAGAACAAAACAATGTCGTTTCACGATTACACAATCACAACTCCCGGGGCTGGATTTCTGTGTCATTTGAAATAGTGGCGGAAAAAAAAACAAAAAAGTTTTTTCATTTGGTGAAGATACAACAGAAACAATTTCGATAGGAGTCAGTTTTGCAGTAATACTACTAGTAACGGAAAAATCGATAGAAAAACAAAGAGGACTTAAACATGTGTACAAAAAATACAACATACATCAAAGGGTTAAAACGTTAAAATTAACACGCACTTATAACACGTTTCTTGTATGACATTTGACATTGTGTATGCGTGTGTATGTAAAAATATATATTATTATACGTTTACATACAACAGGAATTGACGTCAATTATCCCAGTTGGAAAAACAACGCTCAAAATTCACATAATTGTGTTAAACGTACTCCACAAGCCCGTTATTAATTCACCGATTTCTCATCTGTCCAAATACACGCCACCAAAAACCATAGGTCATTGTAAAAGTGGGATAGGTAAAGAGAGGGCTGCACTACCCTCGTTTTCACATTTCGCATAGTGAGTTATATACAAGTACCGTGTGGTGTTTGTTATGCAAAACGACTAGGGAAAATCCACTGTACAGTTGGTCGAGGCGGCGACTGGAGTGCAGCATGCACAGCTCTATACACAGCACGATTAACGAATTATTTCAATGACAAATTTCTTTCCGGGAAAACCATAAATAACCCTGCGGGAAACTCAACGCCCAAATGCGGACTGTTGGATATAGTGTAATGGTAAACGATTAAATTGCGCTGGTAGGGGGGCAAACAAATTACCAGACGCCAGATCGTTTAAAATTATGTATACAGCGGAAAATAATTTATAAAAGTTATCAACCGATTTAAGTAATGTCCGGAGTTAACGGTACATCAAATTAAATAATCTACGAAAAAACTAAAATAAAATAAAAATACTTAATGAAAATAATAAAAATATCCCCAACAGGTTAAAATGTACAGCAATAAAAATGTTTTTAAACCATAGTTTTTTTTTTTTTTTTTGACAGAAGTTTGTAATAGATAAATTAATACAATAAATTATCATTTAATAGTGCATCTCGTAACTCTAGTCTTACCGTTATCTATGTCACTGACTATTATGGTATCATGTTTTGTTTAACATTATATCAAATTCGCTATAATGTCGTCAACACTAAGTACATATACATATATTATGTACATATGTTATACACATAATATATAACCCTTAATGCTACGATACATGGGTCGATACTACATGCTTATGCATCAGTAAATTAAATCTTCTGAAATAATACATCTAATAGCGCACCATTTTTGATATTAATACATATAAATATACATATTTAATAGTTTTTAACTTTAATTAAATATTTTATTATTTTACTACATAAAAACAGTAAAATACTTTTACTGTACTTGAGAAATAGTCAACATTATGGTGTTCGTTTCCAGTCGAAAATCTTATCTCACATAATACCATTTTGTTCGATGTCGTGATTTATAAGACCTAACGCTAATGCCAAACTAAAATCAATACCGACGTTTATTTATTATTACTAACTATAACTTAATACTCACGTAAATACTATTATTATTCACACAAAAAATAAAATAATATATGTTTTTATGGTTAACATGAGTTAAAATCCAAATTTAGGAATTAATTTAAAATAAATTATAATAGGTGTTCATGATTGTAACTGTCTTGTAAATACTTATGGCACAAAATAATTAAATTAATAGTAATTCTATACTTGAATAATATAGATAATATATGAATACAAATAGCTGAATAAAACTTGTGTGCAAGTAAGTAATATGTATAACATGGACATTTTAAATTATGAAACTAAAAATATACAAAATTAAAAAAAATTTAGAATATTTAACGTAATAAACAAATGACGACTCCGATAAATACACTCCAGATTTGTATAAAGGGGGAAAAGATAAGAAAATTGTATTATTCCACAATAAGACGTATACAATTTACAATAAATTATCTTGAACATAAAAGCCTTAACAAATTTAATTCACAATTAGGTACTACTTAAAATTATAAAAATTATAAATACTTATCTAGCGAAAACTAATAAAATGTGAACGTGCGTTTAGAAAGTTTCCAGACGAAATATACCTGACAATTTACAATTATTTTTCAATATTTAATTATTAATTGTTCAAAGTTACTGATCGGTAGACTAAAGAGGGTAAACATGTAAAAAAAATTATCTGTTCAATGAATTATATTTTTTTTTAAATATTTTACAAATTGAATTATTATACAAATCTATTTCAACATTCAACGTTTGGTCAACATTTTACGATAAAATGTATGATTTATAGTATAAAATATTTAATTTTTGTATAAATATAAATAATAGCATTAATTACAAATTAATAATATATTAAGGTTTTAAAATAAAACATCTAAAAACGATATTCTAATTAAAAAATGTAATTATGTTTTGATTTAAGATCTACATATTATTTGTAGGTATACTGATTTATGAATTTATATTTAATTTACAGTCCAAGAAAAAAGCCTTAGTGTTAAATACTCATTTGTACATTAAAGTGTTAAAAGTAATTAACATCCGTGAAGCCATGAATATTAAATGAAATATATACGATTTTATTGGAAATCACTTTCGATACATAAACATTTTTATAGTACACGAAATCATTAGCAAACGAAAAAGCGATTGCATTTTATACTTATAAATACAAGAATGGTTCAGAAAGAACAAAATAAACTAAGAGATTACATTTTTACGAAAAACTGAATGAATTCAAAGATAAACTGTGCATACTTCTGAAATATACTCACAAGTATAAAGTTAAAAAGTACGCCTTGAGATTTTTAATTTTTTTGTTAACTTCTTCTTTCTATTGTTTTATGAAAAGGACAATATAAAATTAAAACGAAACTCAAAAGAGTCGTGTTTACAGGTACATAATGTATGTTTGTTGAATTATTGTACGACGTGATATTAATATAAGAGCATATCTAGTTTTTGAATATAAAATTACTCTTCAAAACAGAATTTATGATAATAAAGCTATACCAAATGCATAAACTAAAATAAATGATTCGCAGTAACGTTCGGGAGATACATTGATATTACAATTGGTAAATTTCTTATACTTAATCAATATATCAAAATGATGAATAGAGCCTTTCTGGGATATATATTTTGCATGAGAACAGTGCATATTAAGTCCTCCGTTAAATCCACATGATTAACGATTTTCTCATGCAATCATTTAATATTTATTTTAAGTAGATTTCCTTAAACCCTATACGTACTATTAAGATTCAAACTCCTGGTTCTGATTCAATAAATGAATAATTCATTCTGTGGTGACTTGGTTGTGGCCATTTCAAGCGAACCATCAATAGAAATATTTTATATAAATATTAAATTAAAAAAAAAATCGATTCATCAATATTTCAAACCTGATTAAGAAACGAATATTTTTTTCAATAGTTGTACAATGAAGTGTAATGATTTTTCATAAACTTTCAATATCATATGTTGTAATTATTTTTGTTTAATATTTATAAGATAAGTAAATTTATTTAGGGTTGACCCGTAAAAATGATTATAAAATTATCGATATTAGAATTTAAGAGCAATGCTATGAATCTAAATATATTAATAATAAAATACTTAACGGTGCATTAATGTTATATATTGAATAAAAACGAAAACCTTAAACGATATTCAGGTCACGTATATCTGAAATAGGGCAATTTTACTTATATTTTTTCGTAGATGGTGTAATTACATTTAAATAGACTAAATGAAAAAGATTTTCTTTTCTTAGCATGTTTAGAAAACATTTATCAATTAAATAAAAAAAAAAAAAAAAATATATATATCATAATACCAAAGTAGAAAATTTATCGCTAATATGTATGACTCGTAATAAAAAATATTTGAAACTAAAACAACTTGGTTGTACTCGAAAAGAAAAGAAATTAATACTACTAAAACTCTAAAACATTTTGATTAACTATACTATGTTTAGTTTACAAGAAAACTTTTGGTAAATATTCAAAATTCAAAACGCAAATATTTAAAAACAAATATAAATCACAATATATTAATTAAATAACATAAATGTTTTAAAATGTTTCATCTAATACTTTAAAATTATTAGATTCTGAACGGAGTGAAGAATGTATTGATTTTACAATGATGTGTGTTTTTTTTTTTTTTTTTTTTTTTTTTTTTTGTGTCTGTCGACACGTTTTGGGGCAGTAAAAATGCTTCGATTGCTTTATGTAGCAACTTTTCTGAAAGGAAAGTGAATCTATTTGGTACTTTGGGGGGTCAAAAGTTAAAAATTTCCAATATTTTTTAAATGCGACGGGAAAAACCATAAAAAAATTTGGGAAAAACGGGAGTTTTTACGCAAAACCAGTTTTTGACATAATCAAATTTTTTATTTTGCTATAACTCAAAAACTAATCGATGTAAATACTTGAAATTTTCACCAAATGTTTAGATTAGCGTTCTCTATACACCATTAAATTTTCAAAGTATTTTGACTTTTATTAAGCTATTTATAGACAATTGAAATTTTCAATATTTTTAAGTATTTTTTTTTTAAATAACGATAAAATTTTTTTGGCTGCCTAGAAAATCTTGAAAATTTAATACAAGGTTTCTTATAAGTTGTTCCTTAACTGATAAAAAAAAATCTAAAATCGTAAGTCAAAATTTTTTTTTATAAGTGCTCAAAGTTACAATTTATACGAAATATGTAAAAATCACGATAATTTGCAAGTTTTTTTGTAGTTAAAAATTCATAAAATTTTTTCTGTTCATACTTAAGGTTCAAAATTTTAACACGAGGTTATGTATAAGCTACTCTTCAAAAATCTTTAAAAAAATTTCTACCGGAATTAGAGGAAAAAATTTTATGACTGTTTGAAATTTAAATATTTACGAAATTGCATAAAATAGCGATTTATTCTCAAACGATTTTAAATATTTTTTTATAATTCAAAAAGTATAAGTCGCAGATTTTTGAAATTTCTACCAGCTGTTAAGATTGGTATTTCTTTTATGTCATATTTTTTTCAAAATATTATATTGATTTTTAAGCCACTTATAGGCATTTAAAATATTCGATTTTTTTACATTTTTTTTTTATAATCGGTGATAAAAAAAATTTGGCTCGTACAAAATACTTGAAAATTTAATAGAAGATTCCACAGAAGTAGTTCTTAAAGTCATTCAAAAATTATTAAAATCCATAGGCACAATTTTTTTTTATAAGCGTTTGAACAGCGAATATTGACAAAAAATTACATGTAAAATATAATATACTGTATAATATTCTAGACTGACAAAGATATCGGTTTTTTTTTAAAATGCTCTAACTCAAAAATGAAAAATCGCAACAACTTGAAATTTTCACCAAATCTTTATATTGACGTTCTCTATACATGGTTAAGATTTCAAAGTATTTTGACATATTTTGACTTATTTATAGACAATTTATATTTTCGATTTTTGTTAAATTTTTGTTTTTAAACATCTATAAAATTTAATTGATTGAGCGAAAACTCTTGAAAATTTTATACTAGGTTTATAATAAGTTAAACTTATCGTAACTAAAAAATATCGGTGATCGGTTAACTCAATTTTTTTTTATAAACCCTTAATTCTCAAATTTGTATAAAATGTGTAAAAATCACGATAATTTGCATGTTATTTTGTAGATAAAAATTCATAAAATTTTTTTTGTTCATACTTAAGGTTCAAAATTTTAACACTAGGTTATCTATGAGCTACTCTTCAAAAATCTTTAAAAAAATTTCTACCGGACTAAGAGGAAAAAATTGTACGACTGTTTGAAATTTAAATATTTAAGAAATTGCATAAAATAGCGATTTATTCTCAGATGATTTTAAATATTTGTTATAATTCAAAAAGTATAAGTCGCAGATTTTTGAAATTACTACCAGCTGTTAAGATTGGTATTTCTTTTATGCAATATTTTTTTCAAAATATTATATTGATTTTTAAGCCACTTATAGTCATTTAAAATATTCGATTTTTTTACATTTTATTTTTATAATCGGTGATAAAAAAAATTTGGCTTCTACAAAATACTTGAAAATTTAATCGAAGATTCCACAGAAGTAGTTCTTAATGTCATTCAAAAATTATTAAAATCCATAGGCACAATTTTTTTTTATAAGCGTTTGAACAGCGAATATTGACATAAAATTACATGTAAAATATAATATAATGTAGAATGTTCTAGACTGACAAATGATATCGGTTTTTTTAAAATGCCCTAACTCAAAAACAAAAAACCGCAACAACTTGAAATTATCATTAAATCTTTATATTGACGTTTTCTATACATGGTTAAAATTTCAAAGTATTTTGACATATTTTGACTTATTTATAGACAATTTAAATTTTCGGTTTTTCTAAATTTTTCGTTTAAAAATAAAATATACTTATATAATATTTATAAATAACATTGTATTATATTCTAGACTAACATATGAACTCCGTTCAGAATCGTTATTCGTATACAATGATATCTATCATTGCATTCAAATTTAACAAATCCATTATAATTATGATCTATCCTATAAGCGAGGTGCACTCCACCCCTAACTGTACAGCAGAGCGAGGCCCATCCGGTTCTTTTTTTTTTTTTTTTAAATTCATAAATTATTGTTTTTTTTTTTTTAATGGTTTTATTTATATTTAATTGATCTATTATTATTATATATATTTAGTAATCATTACTCGTTCAACTCATATGTAACAACTTTTGATTATTTTGAAATTGATATTATTTCCAACGCCAACAGCCGGTTTTTATTTACTAATTCATAATGCGCTATTTGTGACGTATAAAAAATATACTGAATAAATCTTAATACTCGTAAACAAACATGCTTTTTAACGTGAGACGGCACTACGGTTATGCAAAAACGATACGCGAACGACGTTCAATAATAAACGAAATAAAAAAAATCTATTTTATTTCATCATAAAAAAAGTTTATCGAGGAACGAGATTTTCATTCTAGAAAATGCAGACGAAGAAGTCTCCTAGGAAATACAAATTTAGTTTTAAAAAGTTTCGTCACCCACATATACCTACACCTAATGCGGAGAAAAGTTTTTTGTGACATCCATACAATTTTTAGCTGTTTTTTGAAACTTGAATAAATTATTACATGGATAATGATTGAAATGGGATTTCTTTAGTGCGAACGTTTATTTATCATGCCGAATAAAATATACAATATAATATTAGATGAACGTCGATCTATAAGGAAAAAAAATGTTCAGGGAAATAAAAACGATACCCCTAAGCGAATGCTGAACACACACAACACAGCAGATCATATTCTGTACACACTAATCGCAGAACAACATAAAATACCGGTTTTAACCGGTAATAATACTAAGTTTTTTCTATACAGATATTTTACTTCCAAATATAATTTTTCGTTTTGTTATATCTTATATTATATTTTATCTTTTGTTACAACGGTATAAATTTATTTATAGTAGTTATGTGTTTTGTAATAAGCCAAACAAGTTGTATATTATTATTTAACATGCAACAATCTTTTTACTCCTAATTATTATAAAAATCGGGACATATAGCTTGACCAAGTCAACTGAAATAATAACAAAACAAGTCGCATCTCCTTCAATTAATACGAATGTCACTCCGAGGGATGGTAGTGGTGTATTCTATTTCTAGACGCATAGCAGTTGGTCTGAACCACATATTTAAAGCTTTGAATATAAAATTTAAAGTATCCCTCATTTGGATTACAATATTACAAATAAACAATTTCTCTATTTTATCCCTAAAAAAAAAAAAAATTAAACTATAAAATTGAAAATTTCTTTATGAGTTGTTATAGACTATCCAGAACTGATTAAACAACTGAACTTCAAAATAAATTCTTTAAACTCAAGCATAATGCGCACGGGGGGTGCCGGATTTCTCCGGATACCACCGAAATGTTGTGCATGAGGCCCTACAATTTAAGTCTAAGAGTAAGGGACCCGTATTTTAACTATTGTTGCTCAAATAAATGTAATTTATTTTAAAATATTTGGAAAAAATTATCTACATTAAAATAAAATATTCTTCATTTTTATACATAAATGTATTATGATAATATAACAACTGCAATTATAAACTACAAAAGTACAAATTATAAATAATTTAAGCTGTTTGAGAAAATTTATGAGATTCAAGGAAAACATATGTATTGAAACTATAATACCACAGTAAATAAAAAATTAAAATTACATTTACTTAATTACTTTTACGTCATAATTTATTAAATATACCTTTTACATGTTTTTTTTAAGATAGAGCTCAAATTCATTGTAAGTACTCCCTGAAATACAGGACTGTGCAAGCCTATGAACTCAAAATATACACAGCTTTTCTATCGACCAAATATACGTTATTCTCCCTATCTAATATTTTAATATCTTTAAAAAAATTAGATTTATTTCACTCTTCTCTTAACGATCTTACTTAGTGTATTCAATAATTTTATAAATTTACAGTCAATATGTTTTTTTTCGTTCCATATGATATACACATTATACGTGCCTGCACCTTTATTTATAACGTTAAACATATCCTAACTGTCTCGTATTCTTAAAATGTAATTGTAAACTATTCCATAATAGACGACATTTTTATCATATTACAATCGATTAAAAAGGTGAACCTATACATCAAACACCATATTATATCGCGGTAACTATAAGTCGTGTATGCCACACCGTCGGTGAATGAGAGGCGATAAAACTATCGGGAGAAGAGGGGAATAAACGGACCGAGCAAACGTGGGCCGAAAGAACTTCGACGAGTACTCAAGTCATCGGAACACCGTGATCGTTGCGACGGTAATAACACAATAAAACGTAGTACAGCCAATCACATCGATATCAATAAACACGTCGGAGACCACGAGGTCGAACGATTAAGATTTAACAACGCGATCGCAATCGAAATCTGAACCTTTGGCCGACCGGTGCGCAAACCGAAACGTTAACGCCGAATTCCGGAAAGAAAGGAAGAAAATGTTTTGAATAAAAAATTTAAAAAATAAATAAAAAAAAACAGAAGGGTCGTCCGTGCTCGGGCGACAGTTCGCGTACGCGACGACGACGTTATTGCACCGCAGCGGCGTAATATATACACACGAATAAAATACTAACGTGATAGGACCGATGATGGTAGGGGGCGGGATTAAAGCCCGCAGGGTTCCTCTGGTACAGGGAGGGCGGCAGGGGCGGCACGACTGTGTCCCAATACGGGTGCCGGTGCACCGCGCTCGGCGGCGGCGGCGTGGTCGTACGGTGCCGGACCGACGGCGGCGGCGGTTCATAATTTCGGCTGTAGCCGTGCTGGTACCGATGGTGGTGATGGTGGTAATGGTCTACGCTGTTGTAGTAAGACGAGGCGGCGGCGGAACCGTTGCCGTCGGTCGCCATGACGTCCACCGCGGACGCCGACAGCGGCGGCGGCACCCGGCTGTACGGGCTGTGCACCGGGCACAACGGACGCGGCCAGTGCTGGGGCGGCGTGTGTTGCCGTGTGGTAGTGGTAGTAGTGGTGGTGGTGGCGGCGGCGACGGCCGTGGCCGCGGCGGCGGCGCGCCACGGCTCGTCGTCGATGTACTCGTCGAACTCCACGGTGGCGGCGCGCGCTCGACTGACGACGACGACGACGACTACTACTACCGCTGGTGCCGCCGTCGACGCTTCCGCTGCCACCGAATGCCGATGCCGCTGCTGGTGCCGCCGCCGCTCACTCCCTTGTCGACCGGCCCGCTACAGCCGCAGTCGACTCAACGTACACGCGCGCGCGGCGCAAACGCATCGGAAAAGTGTTGTTTTTTCATCCGATCCGCCGCCTTCCGTCCTCCCCGACCACCAACTACACCCGCCCGCGACCCCGACTTCTTCTTCAACAGCCCATCCGCAGCCGAATCATTCGACAAACGCTACGCGCGACGAGTCAAGGTTATATTTATATATAATAAATGTCCCTGCAGAGACGACGACGGGTTGAATAATTGCCGGTCCAAATGGTCCAAAAACGCGAGTTAATAATAACGCAACGACGGGAATTCGTACACGACTAATAATAATGGTAATAATAATAATAATAATAATAATAATAATAATAATAATAATAATAATAATAATTATAATAATTATAATAATTATAATAATAATAACAACAACAATATTAATAGCAGTAGCAGTAGCATTAATAGTAGTTGTAAATTGTAGTATTGATATTGCAGTATATTATGTTGTAAATCGAAAAGGCGAAAACTAATTGCTTGTTTTCGGCAACACTACAACCCCGGACGAGGGGGGGGATAGCCTTTCCAAAAAATATATAATATTAAATATTAGTAATACGAAATGGTTAACACATGCCACGCACGACGACGCAACCCGTGAAATTCTAACCCCCCCCCCTCACTGGTTCCACGTCCAGCCACCCAGTCTTTAAAAACGTTTGGGTTATGCGGACACGACGACAACACCCTGGTCTCACGACACACGCGCCACGTCGTCAATGGGTGGGTTTAGCCGCAACGTCACTGCTATTCCGCACCCGCCCGATATAAACATTCGTATAAAACCAATCACAATATTTTAATAATGCCTTCCTTAAACAGCTCGAGTAAGTGTTTAAATGAATTTCAATAGAAGAATATCAAGATCAATTTACGTCAATAACAATGACGGAATAGTTATACTAAATTTTATTTACTTTAATAGTAGACCGCTAACCAAATTTTTTGCTCGATATAACAAAATAAAATACCTACTGCAGGATCCCAGGTGTTTGGTCACTTTTCCCACTTCCCTTAATGAAACCAGCAACGTTATGTTTTGTATATCAATTTACATATATGTGACTTTCAATACGAAGTGTTTATTACAAAAAAAAAAAAAATAACACGTAGTATTTAAATTATTACATTTAAAGTTAGTTTTAAGTTAACTTGTTCCTGTAGTTAAAATGTTCCCTGAAACACATAGTTTCATAGTATAGTTTTTAATAAAATCCATTTTTTTTTTCATTTAATTAAATATAATATTATAACAAACCCAAATTAATTTAAATTAAATAAACACATGTTCGTACTTGTTTGTCATAGTATAAAATACATATATCAATATAAAAATTGTATAGACGCATAACCTGTTTTCGATATTTTATACTTTAGTAAAATGTATTTAATATATCAGATGATTTAATAAGAATGATTTAAATGTAAAAGGGTTACTTATAGAAACTCCATTAATCCATTACATTTATTGCTTGAAGTTAGTGAACTACCCAATAAAATACCCATGATTAATCACTCTAAAAATGCAATAATCAATCATGAAGTAACTATTCTTAATAATATGTATATTATACACCATTCTAATAAAACACATTAAGGTGATTTTTATGTTCTTATATTATCCTTGGTTCCATCTTGAAATGAATAATCAATACTATAATAAAAAATAAACAGATATTTCTGTATTAAAAATGTATATTCAGAAGATCCTTAATTGTTATTTTAATGTCCTGCAATAAATATGTATATTGGTTATTTATATGAAGGGAAATAGTTATATTATCTCAGATTATTAAAAGACCATTTTTTAAGAAAAGGAATGAACCAATCTGAAATAACAAAAATATAAGACAAATTAGTTTTGGAATGTTCATTATACTCTCAACTAACTCTAATTGTTACAGAAATGGTTTACGCTTTAGTGAAATTCATTAACATTTTAGACACAATAAGGTATACAATCAATTTAGAAAATGAAAAATCTATATAGGATATCTTTAAAAATCTCTTCAGTTAAATTATTCTTGACTGAAGCAACCCTCGACTCCTACACACGTGCCAAGTGTTCCCATGTAATTTACAAAGAAGGAGAAAATAGCGGCACTTAACACCGAAAATGCACCATTAACACAGGACAGCCCGTGGTTGAATTTCAAAAATAATGGGTCGCACGTGAGTTGCAGACAGTTATCCCAAAAGAAAATCACAACTAGTTTTAAAATATATATATGTATATATGTATAGGATAATTTTTCAAGTTTAGATTTATAATGTTTTAGATTTAATCTATGTTACTACGTATTGTCTTAGATGTGTATAACTAATAAGATTAAAATAAATCCTATCTTAATTCAATATTATGGAATACATATTTACAATATTTGTTTATTACATTTATAAATTATATAATGTATAACACTAATTATAACCTAAGTCGAAAATTCAAAAAGGTACATTAATTTTTATAAATAATATTGTCTTACTTATAATATATATTTTTTGAACCATTACTCGTATATTAATAAATATATACACTTGACAAGATGCGTTTGAAAAGGAACAAGTTTGCAAAACAGCAGAATGTAAAAATCCCATTAAAATGTCAACATTTATTTAAAGAATGTACAAGAAACTTTCTTCATAAATTCTCAAAAAAACGAAATAAAATGAAATGCGTGTAATTGAAAAGAAAAACAATCACCACTTCTATGACATTTAATCATAGCGAGATTCTATATACACTCCTTCATTTAAAAAAAAGAGTAATGGGTAACTAAAATTTATTTAACTAAAAGTCGAGAATTTAGAAAATTATTTTCTTAAACTTTTAAAAAATTAAGAATTTCAACCCAGTGACCTGAAAACGTCTAATATGAGAATTTAACTCCACAAAAGTATAGTTAGTCTGGTGTGAGTAATCAATTTACACAAAAGTTAAAAGCACTGTTAATGGATCATATTATCATTACAGTCAACACAGTAACTCGTATAACCAACACCTTTTTTATTTTAACTTTACCCTTCTCAGAGGTTCCGAACATTATAATAATATAAGACTTAACTAATTTAATATTGATTAAAAAATATATTACTTTACACAATAAGCTTTCTGTACGTACATCATAGCAGGGTGGAATTATATAAGGTTATTTAATAAATTCATGCACATATGTACGTTGAATAAATATTTTCGAAATCTAACAAAGATGTTGCTAGACTCAATTAGTGTGCTAGACTCAACAAGCTAGTGCTCAATTTACTGAGATTGAAACTGAAATTACGATTAAAAATATCATTCATTCAAAGAAGAATCAAATTTAAAATGTTCAAGATGTCATTAAAATATATTACATATTATACTATAATGTAACATTTAATACAAATATATTTAGACATACTTACAAAAAATTAGAAATTATCAATTATACTATTTAAATAAGCTATTACAGTTGAACTATTATTCTGATTTGTGCATAAAGATAATTCAAATGTTAAACTAGTACATTTATTATTTAAATTATATTTTATTTAAATTAGCGGAAACAAATAAAACTATAAATTTAATATAAAAATAAGTAATCAGAATTAAAATAATAATAAAAAAAGAAACGGATGGGCCTCGCTCTGCTGTACAGTTGGGGGTGGAGTGCACCTCGTTTATAGGATAGGTCATTATTACAATGGATTTGTTAAATTTGAATGCAATGATAGATATTATTGTATACGAATAACGATTCTGAACGGAGTTAATATGTTTGTCTAGGATATAATACATTGTTATTTATAAATATTGTAAAAAGTATATTTTATTTTGAAACGATAAATATATTTTTCAATTAGGATGGGTTAGCAGTTGCATACAGCGACATAGTTTGTCAGTCTAGAATATTATACATTATATTATATTTTACATGTAATTTTATGTCAATATTCGCTGTTCAAACACTTATAAAAAAAAATTGTGCCTATGGTTTTTAATAATTTTTGAATGACATTAAGAACTACTTCTGTGGAATCTTCTATTAAATTTTCAAGTATTTTGTAAGAGCCAAATTTTTTTTATCACCGATTACAAAAATAAAATGTAAAAAAATCGAATATTTTAAATGCCTATAAGTGGCTTAAAAATTAATATAATATTTTGAAAAAAAAATATGACATAAAGAAATTGCCAATATAAACAACTGATACAATTTTCAAGTTTCTACAACTTATACTTTTTGGATAAAAACAAATAGTTTGAAAAAATTTGATTTTATCGAAAACTGGTTTTGCGTAAAAACCCCCGTGTTTCCCTAAATTTTTTAGAGTTTTTCCCGTCGCATTTAAAAAATATTGAACATTTTTTACTTATGACCCCCCAAAGTACCACCTAGATTCACTTTCCTTTCAGAAAAGTTGCTTCGTACATCATTGTAAAATCAATACATTATTCACTGCGTTCAGAATCTAAAACTACGCGGATTAATGGGAAAACTAATGATTAATTAGATTAAAAAAATATAAAATTATAAAAGTATGTTCCAAAACAACTTTAATTTGTCAACATTGAATAGTGATCATTTTCTTGTGGTAAATATAACAATTCAAAAGAAAATAAAGTTTTCAATAATATTAATTCAACAAGTAAATGCAATTTTCATCACAATCGTAATTTTCGTATTATATTGTTAGAAATCAGCAAGTACTCTAGAAATATTTCGAAGCAATTCTTTCCTACCGTTTTAACGACAAAAACTATCGTTAAAACCGTCGTGTTAAGTATCGATATAAACTTTTTTTTACTTTTTTATTGATATTAATTGATACGTGGCACGTACTAATTATCGACCCTACGGGGAAAACAAATTTTACTATATAGTAATTTACTAAAGCACATTAAGTTTTCATTTAAGTTTTTAAGTATCTTCATCTTCTTCTTTTGCTTCGCCTTCCTCCCAACTATTTGGGGTCGGCCACCCTTGTCCTACACCTCCACTTTACTCGGTCAATCACATCTCCTCTGCACACACCGACAGCCCTCATGTCATTCTCCAAAGTCTCCAACCATCTCTTTTTTGGTCTTCCTCTTCCTCTTTTCCCTTCAACGTCCATCTTCATAACCACTCTTACTGCATTCTTTTCCTCTCGCCTCATCACATGCCCAAACCATCTCAGCCTATTTTCTCTCATCTTGTCCACAATTGGCGCTACACCAACACTGCCTCTCACATATTCATTCCTTATTCTATCTTCTCTTGTCACTCCACTCAACCATCTAAGCATTCTCATTTCCGCGACACTCATCTTATTAAAAATGTATTTTGTTATAAATTAAATGTATTTAAGTTTTTTAATAAATAAATAATAAACATATAAATATATAAATCATGAGTTGATGTATAGAAAATATGATACCTAATATAAATTTCTGTAATACGCGTACATATTTAGAACTATATAAATAATAATATACAATAATTTGACCAAGTACATAAGACAAGAAATTTAAATGCTTTATCACTAAATAACAAATAATAATCAATAAAAATATAACATTAAATAATATAAATGTTCTTAAAATTGTAAGCTCAGCTCTGCATGACGTGCTATATGAGTTTATCAAAATTCAACAAATTAACAAAAATGCCATGAAAAAAATAGCAAAACAGGAAATAAAATAAAAAATTATTTATTATAACACTTAAAGATAAAAGAAAATATCTCTAATCATAATTATGTGCTAAAGCCCAAAACGAAAAACTGGACTAAAAGTTACGCTACCTACTTAAAAGCTAATAATAAATGTTACTAAACATATATCTACACTTTACAGTCTTAGTTCTCAAATAATACTTGTAATACATTGATTCTTACAAATTTAGTTAAATATGCATAAATAATGCATAGTCAAATTCAATGCTAGGCCTTAAGCAATATCAATTATTAAAACTTCAAAAATCTATTATTTTTTTTCTAATGAAACGGAAATTAATACTAAGAATAGTTAAATAAATTTAACATAAGTTTAATTAAGTATTCAATTAACGTCTGAATATTGACTGAATTATTTTTAACATAAAACGTAGGAATAGAAAGAAGTTATATATTGATTTATTTATAACTTCCTTAAGTTTCTGATATTATATATACATTTACATAATAATTCAATCCTAATGACAATCTACCAAATGTATAATTCAATCAAATAATTCAGATATAACACATAAATCAATACTTAAGGGTTATAATAAATCAATATAAAAAAAGAGAAATTTACACTGATAACTGGTCATAAAAAATCGTGTGAATTAATAAATATAATATTCTATTATTATTATAAATAAAAATAAAGAGTTGTTTACAATCGCAAAATTACTTTATGATGTTTGAACCTTTTTTTATTCTGGGAGGAGTCAAAACCGGAACACCCTTCCTACCAAAAATACGCTACTGCATAAAATTTATCATCTTATGCATTTACCTCTTTCTAATACCTTCTAGCTATTATTCAAAACTTTTATCATGTATTATAGTCGATAATAAATTTCAAGAACACATAAATAAAACATTTTTAAAGTTCAAAATTAAATTATTAAGACTGATGAAAATTTGAAAAATAAATAAATTTATGACTTACTGAAAGATATAAATTTATTTATGAATTCGTTTAAAATTAAGAGTAGACATAAATTGTATAGTTCATATAAACTAAAACATAAATAATATATCTAAACAGTACAAAAAGGTATATGTCTAATATTTTTTTTAACTAATTGATATATTTGTTTATTAATTGTTAACAAAGCCACCGCGTGTTATTGATTGCCTTACTAGAGTTCTGAACACAATGAAAAAGTATAAACATTTCATTTTGGCGCTTTCAAGAGATATAAACTATAACATCGATTTACCCCACACAAAAAGGATGAGAACTTCTAACTATATATACATATTATTTGGACTTTTTGTCAACCGTATATCTTTTCTACCGATGTCACTATAAATTTTTCAGTTACACATAGAACAGATGTGGGTCGTTTATTATTCTCCATTATAAATGTAAAATGCCCTATTATGTTACAACTTTTAAGGTCTTCAAATGTAATAACATATAGCCAAATAAGTAAACATTAAATACTATTTTTCTATCGTTTATTTTCTAAATTTATAATCGTAGGAACATTTTTGGTATCAAACTTTATAACCATTACAATTAAAGGCATTAAGATCAAAGTATTAAAGATTATTACTTATTAATCATAAAATTCAGTCAATAGTTTTAAAACTATTAATTAGTTATTTCGTTGTATTTTATAATAGTATATTACATGTACATATAACTAGCACATAATTAGAGAATTTTTCCACGATATATTTAATTTAATTTTTTCCATCCTTTTTTTACGAGTCTATTCGCCGCAGTAGATGTGTCGAGTTTACCTCGAAAATATTTATCAGATGGGTATCGATTTAAATTTACCGCATAAAAGAGAGGTTTTTAGGCCAGTTTGCTGTAGGTAGTCAAACACTATTCTCAACATCTGTTACATTTCCGATTGTACATGCATATATATTTTATATTATAACATAAAAAAATATTTATTTGTATTCTTTCGAAAATAGTAAAATGTTTGGTTAATTCTAATTACTTATTTATCCAAAATAAAATATCTAATGATCCCAAAAATACCCCATGATGTATGGTTTCATCATATTTAATTTAAATATAAAAAAATTCGAATTTAATAAAACTATAATTATTATCAATATAAATATAAATAATTCACACAAATTTTAAATATTAAAAAAATATTGAAAATATACTTATTGTATTAATAAAGTTAACCAGGAGGGATTTTAATGAAATAAAATAAAAGTAACAGGGTAATTTCCAATATTATTTATTCAACGTTAATATCATTGTAGTTTATAAGTTATAATACCTATTAAAAAATCTTTAACTTCAATTTTCCAAAAAAAAGGATTATTATTGATAATTATAAAAAAATTTTAATTAAAAATAATAATAATAAATAAACAATAAAAAATGTTTTATTTCCTATAAAGTAAGCACATGTCTGACCATGAAATTAAAGATTAATAATTAAAAATTAATATTACTAAAACTACATTTCGATAAAATTATCCAAATTATACATACATAGTTTATTTTTTATTTATTTATAGTATATATTTTTCTCGAGTAAATAATACTGTAAATTCCATGTATTTTCTCAATCAAAAATATGTATGAAATGCACAGTTAAAAAAATTAAAAAATATACAATTACATTGTTATGAGAATGATATAAATTATTATAGTAATTGATTAAAAGCATAAATATTTAAAATAATTAAAGTATAAACTAATAATAAAAAATAAAAATATTAGCGAGCAATTGTTTTTTTAAATAAATACTTTATGTTCCTATTTTTTCCATCATTTAATATAATAAGAGTACAATAATCATATTAGATTACTTGAACTTTTATTTACAATATTATTTTTCAATATTTCAGACAAGGGTAATAATAAAGTTTCAACATAGAATCGTGTTCAAATTGTGATGTCTCAAGGTAATACAGAAACTTGGCAATACAACCATTGTGTAGAAATCAATATATAGTGTACCGATTTTGGTCAAGCGTTAAATTTTCAATCTCCCTCCAAATCTAAGAATCTATTTCAAAATTATAAAAATATAATTCTTTGAATTTATAATAATAGCTTTATATATTATTTATTATATCTATATAATTTTCATAGAAAAACGATTCTTTTATTCCCCGATTCTATAACGTACATTTACTAAAAATTATTGCAAATTCAATTTTCATTTTAAATACAGACTTTCTTTTTTAAATGTTTTAGCTATGATATTGTTGATCAAGATTCATAATTAGCGGATAAATGAAAAATGTAGGAACATATATCGAAGATTCTGCATTTAAAAAAAAATATATACAATATAGATCAAATTATTATTTAAATTGCATGCAAATATCAATTATAATATTTATTATTGAGTACATAATAATTAAGTACGAATTACTATAAGAATTCTAATGATAAAACAAGGGTGTAGTAGTAAAGATTATAAATATCTGAAATGTAATGTACGTAAATTTAAAAAAAAAAATATAGGTGTTAATAAAAGGAACTATTTTTTTACATAAAAATTTAATTTGTAATTTAATCAGAAATGATTTCTTATTTGTCATATAATATTTGATAAATATATTTTCAACGCTTATATACTATATTTTCGAACAAATTGATAATAGAAATTCTACCAAAAATCAAAATATTTAATAGATGTATATAATTGTAAAGGTAATAGGTACATATGTCGCACTGTCAGTACAATAAGGCCACAACTCAAAAAAAGCAAATTTTCAGGAAATTAATATGAAAGTTTAGAATATTATGACGATTTTTTCATCAAACAAAAAAAAATGTTGACGGTGGATTCATGTTTGTAATTTTGTTGTGATTTTAATCATGTGGTTTTTAGTAAACGAGCCACATTTCGTATTACGGCCAAATTGTCCTAAGGATTTTAACATATACGTTCAGAGCAATAAAGATAATCGTCAAATATTATCAGTAGTAATATAAAGAGGTAGAGAGCGCCAGTACCAAAAAAAAAGAGAAAAAAATTACGAATTCAAAGACACCAAAAAACACAAAAATCATAAATTTTGAGTTATAGCCTTATTGTACTGATAGTATTCTACAAATTCAGATTTCCAAACCATAAAAGTAATTGAATTTAAAGAACAAAGTAGCAACGTCGATAGTTTTTACATTTATAGTGCATTAACACATTTATAAATAATTAGATCAATTTCACATTTAAATATATTGATTTTGTACATGAATTACGTTAAAATATCTGTCAAAAGGGAAGTTACATTTATAAGATAACTTTCGTAAGTTAAAACGTTTTAGATAAGAAAATCAGTATACATTGTTTTACACATGTCTTAAGTTTTATTTAAGTTTCAACAGTATTTATTTGTCAACTTAATGAACAATGCCACTTAATAACGAGTTTCGAGACATTTTACATTTTGCATCATTTTCAGCGTATATTTAATATATTTAAACTGTTTATCCATTATTTACTCACAATTTAACATAAGGAAAAGATTTCTTATCAAAAATGTGAACAAAAATTATTGAGTAAAACTATTCAAAATTAAAAGATAAAAAAAGGTCAAAATACTAATAAAAAAAAAAGAGAGAATAAGATTGACCTAATTCTAAGAGTTCCTTCTTTTCGCGTCATCTATGGTATAAAATCAAGGATGATCATATTAACTCTTTCGTGCCTGAAACAGCTATCTAAAAACTTTTTACTTGGCGTCTAATCATACATAATTTTTCTATAACTATATTTAATAATAATATAAAAATGAACCATATAGATACTCATAATGCATATTAAAGGAAGTATAAAAAATGTACATTATTTTATTTGATAGAGTCAATAGAATAATTTATAATTGTAAAAAAATGTATTTTGAATACATTTAAATAAAAACGTTTGTAAGAATATATAGAAGTACGATATTAAGTATCATAAAAAGTTTTGACCTAAAAATAAAGCAAAATATCACGAAATATTAAACTAAAAAATTATATTAGATGGGCATCATAAAATAAATATTTTTTTTTTTTTAATTAAACTTAAAATAATTAATTTGATTAATTTGATAATTTGCATGAACACTTCACAAATACAATTATCATTTAAATAAAACAAAAAAGTATAGTGAGTAAAGCATATAAAAAGAAAATTAGTTTGCTTACGTATCATATGCTAGAGATTTATTCAACACCCAAAAATATAATAACTACAGGAATAAACCTGATATTTAAAGCATTTATGTATTAACTTAATAAATAATTAATAATTAAAGAAATATTCTTCCACAAATTATAAATTATAATTAATTAACAATGTGCAATGCTGTAGTTTAAATTATTGTCAAAAAATAAATCCAAAAAGTTACATTTGCTTTTTCCTTAAAAAATAACAACATAAATGAGAAAAAAATGATTCATGCATTTTAGATGTAAAAGATAAAGTCCTGGTAGATTTCCCATGATAATTGAAGTTAGGTCCCTAGTGGTAGCTTGTAGTGTCACTGACGGTTACAACTATATGTGTTAGTACACACGTAATCGCAGTTTTCATTAAAACGGGTAAGCGGAAGAACAGTGGCAGTCAGCAGATATGACCGACAAACCTCATGAATGCTTGATTAGCTTCATCGTATGTTACATGTTTGCTTTATTAATTAGTTTTCAAAAGGGTATACCGATATGGTGACCTAGAATGGAATGCCAACATGACGATGGCCTCTTACTTGTTTATTGCAGCAACTTTATCATATTAATTAAGATACACCATTAGTACAAGGATTCACCATTACCGTAGGTAAACTTTAAATTAAAAACAATTCAACGAAAAAACTTTCAATAAACAACTTCAAGTTCTAAAATATATAACTATAACTAATTCACAAAAAAAAAATAAATATAATTACTATTAATATTATTAATATTATAATTTCACATATTCAATTATTTAAATTGCGTTAAATTTAAATTACTTATATGTAGGGCACGAATTTTGTAACAAATGCTTCTTTTAAGGGGAGTGTCATAGAAAGATAATTCTTATGCTAGCTCCACACTCTCGCGAGGTCGCCTCGTCGAGAGTCTAGTCGAGTTAACGCGAGGCGAGGCAGCACACGAATGCATAGTCTACACTCTCGTGTAGTCTCGTGAATCACTCAGTTGTTTCAAACCAGACAAGCACGAGACAGCGCGAGAATGTAGTTGATAAGCCTCGCCTCGTGGCACGTGTCCTTTGACTCGCGACAAAAAAACCGACACCGAACGGAGCACGCACGAGGCAAGGCGAGACGAGACGAGACGACACGAGTGAACCGACTTCACACTCTCGTTCTCGCGTTGCCTCGCGTCGCCTCGGCGAGAGTGTAGAGCTAGCATTATATATAAATACGTTTTGAATCGTTCCAATTTTAATGAAGTAAACTTTGTTTTACTTTATTTTGTTTTTTTCCACAAAACCGGCTTTTTATTTATTTTTCCTCTGTTTGGTTCTTTTTTCATGATTTTTACATATTTTTCTTGAAAATTTAACTTATTTATATGTATAATATACTTGGACTTTATTATTATTACCAGAAATTATAAAACCAGTGAAAAAACCAGTAATTAATGTATGACTGATAAAATAACTATGGGTATTGTTCCGAAATACTTTTATCTACAATTATCTATAGTTATATCATTGATTATATAATAGTCTATTATATATTCAATGGTTGTATTTGCGACTCAAGGAAAGGAAATATTATTTGAATTAACCCAATAGAATGAGTTTTAATGAAAGTAACTTGACTAAATATATGGTCGTAAATTCCTTTTTTAATATTTAATTTTATGTGTAATAGAAATTTATTTTTAAGAATTAAATTAATAAATGCTTTTTTTTGCTTTTTTGTCTACTTAAAATGCTTTTTAATGGATTTATTTTACTACAAAATCCGAGCCCTACTATTATGTAATTTCCTCGTTTATTAAAATTGAATATCAGAAAAGAATAACATAAATAACAAAAATAAACTATTATTAATTATTTGTCAGATTTAATGTTGATGGTAACTTTTTTAAAATAAGCTTTACGTTGAATATTTGAATTGTTTTGATTTATGTTTCATTAGATGTGTTTTATGTTTCTGTAAATTGTATAGGATATTTGAATCTCAATAGTGAGCTATAGATTCGTTATATCTGCCCAATTACTTAAATTTCAAAATTAAAATTACAGGTGTGAATTAAAGTAATATTATATAATGGTCAAAAATAATAATCTAAATGTTTGAAATTCTAATACTGAATTAGTATACTTATTAAATACTCGATTTTAAACTATATCCATGAAGTAATAACATATCCTAATATATGTATTATTTAAAATAATCTATAAAATAAAAGTTTAAAAAAATTGCATAAATGTTACAACCACATTCAATAACATATGTACAAAAACAATTATACAGATACCAATACAGATTATTTTATAATTGAAAGTAAAAGAACGACAAATCGTCGTGAATTCAAGTTGAAAAAATATACACGTCAGAATTCGACAATACTATAATGTCCATAACAAGGTAAATATTACTTATTAAGCGATTAAAAGTAATACAGATAAGTAGGTAACAATAATAGTTAAAATCGTTAAATAAATGATAAAGAAAAGAGGGCACATGAGATCAGTTCAGTAGATGAGGTAATTATGCCATATTGACTTTCCTTAAATAACATACACAACTTAATACCACTACTTGTACATAATTGTATTAATCTATATTTGAAGAATACATATGATTTTAAGGCTAGAATTCATAAGAAAATTCTATAAGGCACTGTACAGTATATAATATAGATATAATTCTTAAACTTAACAAACTTCATAATTGCTTTAAATAACTTTAGTTATAAATAATAAAAAATATTTATAGTGTGCGTCTTTAATGAAGAGTAAAAAAATAAATTACAACTACTAAATGCTTGCTCGTGTTTATATTATGAGAAACAGCAAAAAATTGTAGGAAAATCTATTAGATACAAAAACGATTTATTTTCTCGTGTATTTAAATGCTCACCCTTTTAGCCCCTTATTTGTAGTTGTCACTACACTCCAGAATATTACTTATTTCAGTTTCTAGTTTTTAGAATTTTCATACTCAAAATAATTCTCCTCTTAGTCTCTACGAATTTTAAAAATTTTTCATCGTAAATGCAAGTTATTGAAAAGTTGTCAGTAAAGCAAATTTTTGCTAAAACATAGATAACTAAGACTTTAAAAAAAAATAAATAATTTGTGTCAAATACCATGATATATATAAACGTAGAATAAATATAAGCTATGGTCGGCTATGTACTAGTATACTGATTCAAGAGTCTTTACGGCTAACTATAAAATGATAATGTAATATTATATTTTATTTCAACCATGACATTATTCTAGTGTTTATGTTACACATTACATGACTCATTAAACTTGACACTCGTACTTTCTATTTAATGAAAACACTTAGGGATGGACTTAAAATTAAAGATTTTTCCTACCTTGCAATTTAACAATATGTTCAAATAAATTGCTAAAAAAAAATAATTACATAAAAAATTAATTTCGAAAATGTATTTTCCTAATCCCTCATTAATTTTCATTGAAATAAATTAATATAAAAATAAGACACACAAAAATTGTTAGATATAATAAACGTATTCCCAATACAATTTTAACATATAAAACAAGTTTACTTTATAATTAAAATGTTGTAAAAAATTAAAAATATAACATTAACCTTCAATAAAACTTTGAAGTAAATAGTTTAAGAAATTGTACAATAAAAACAGCTTAAGAATAAACCACAAAGAATTAAAAAGATATTAGATAATAGTATTTAGGTAAGTTTTTATATTTTAGTTTATTATAACGGAATATTTGTAATGAGACAAAATCACTTTTAATCTTTGATAGGATCCCATATTATCAAAGGTCTATCTAAAATATCACTAAAAATTCAAAAATTATCTCTAAGGGAAAATACTATGCAAATTTTAGTAAGTGTAGGATTAATGAACATTCTTTAAAATTAGTTTTCATATTTAAATTACAAAAATGGAATCAAATTTAAGCTACTTTATACCTAAATATTAAAATTACAATCACAGCAAACCAGACCACAGGGAAAATGAGAAACTTCTCAGTAGATCATTAATCTTTTTTTGTAAAATAAGTGTGATCATTATAAAACTATTTGTTTACATAAACATTATCCTTAGTCTTGCATATATAACATAATTATTTTTTTAATATTTTTATTTTGATGAATTTCAAAACAATTAATATTCAATTTTACTACAAGAAATATCTTAAAATTTGAATAAATAATTTAATATAGTCGAATAATTTAATTAATTGACATTTAATCAATGTATTCCAACAACTAAAACCTCTTATATTTTTGGTCAAAAAAATAAATAAACAAGTTGATATGAACTTCAGATAATTTATAGATTATAGTCAATAAATACACATTACGAATATTTTGTTGGTACATATAATTAGGTAAAATGTTTAAATCATTAAAATTAAATTATAATATTACATGTTATACATACATTTAACTTGTTATAACTATGTAACTAGTTTCTCAATAATTTTATAACTTTTAATTCATAGACTTAAAAAAAACCTAAATTCATAGAAAAATACAGATATTAAATGAAATACTAAAAGACAAAAAAAAAAAAAACACAGTACTTATTTATAAATTTTTTGACTATCAAATTGAATTTATTTAATTAATATTATTTATGAATAACTTACCTTTAAAAATGGTCTTGTTAGTATATCTCTAAGCTGGCCACCATCGTAAGCTGTCTGAGAGTGGTTGGGTAATGTAGTGAGTATATCCAAGACGTCATGAACTAAACTAATCAAGTCTTCTGATATAGGTACAGATGGTTTTTTTTCCAAATCAGTCCGGTTAGAGTTTATGAAATGATACAACTTAAATACAAAAAAAAAACATTCATTTAAAAATTAATTTTAATAAAAAAAATTTGTAGTGATTTTAAAATCATATCTCTCAACCAATACTTAGAACAAACTTAATAATATTAAATGCTTTAATGCTTCAAAGTAAAATAAAATAATTAATTTATAATGATAATTAATATTGATATAATGTAATGGATGCAATAAATAATCAACATAATTACATAATAGTCAATAGTAATATATGTATAAAAATTAAACCTACTATCCACAGTCATATAACTTATTTTTTATATTTACTATATAAAATCTTAATGACTAATTCTACAAATCTTCAATACTTTTAACAAGTACCAAAGATCAATATACACAATCAATGCATTCATATTTGTAGACAGAAAAAAAAATACAAGATATCCAAACAAAATATATTTTAATTTTTCGTGGTAGAACACGAATGATTTGAATTTTATTTAGTTATATATAATTCCTAATATTTTTGATACTCATGCAATTGAAAACAAATAAACATTTTTTATGAAATAAAAATTAATATCTAGTTACTGTTTAATAAATAAATATTTACAATATGAAAATATGCTATAGGTACTATCATTATTATTATCGTATGGCAGATTTTGACACAATATACATAAAAAAGTTGTAACATGGAATATAAAATAAGAATAATAGAATAAAATAAAATAAAATAAAATAATCCATATAAAAAATAGTCTATCTAAAAATGATGATAATGTAACAATATCTATTGTGTAGTTCAATTTTTTCTCTACAGTCTGATGTCCAAGGTAGCTATCCAATCAAGAGCTTCACTTGTTAGTCTAAAGAAATCACTCATTTTACCTTCGAATTTTCTATTAGGACAGTCTGACACAATGTGTTGTATTGTCTGAGTCGCATTTCCACAATCGCAAGCAGGATTATCTCGAAGCTTCCACTGGTGCATAGAATAACCACACCTTCCATGACCGGTTCTGATACGGTTTAAAGATACCCACTCTTGACGGGGTAGTTTGAAACCCTCCAGAGGTTGTGTAGGGTTAACGACTAAGTCAGCATTCTCGAGTGTAAGATTATTCCATGCAGTACGCCATTCCGTGGATGAATTAAAGTTGGTCAGAATAAGGTGTTGAGCAGTGATCCAAGGAGGTTTTCTAGATTTCAGACGTATTTGTGGGGTGTTGCACAGCATTTGTGATAACATAGAATTGTTTAGCGGATCCTGTTTTACAATTAATCTAACCAGAGCTTGCTTTCTTCTAATATCGGGGGGAGAGATATTTGACAGGACTGGGAGCCATCCTAAGGGAGTTGACTTTAACGCTCCACTAATAACTCGCATGACACTATTTAATTGCACATCGATCTTTTTGACGTGTTTGCTATTAAGCCAAACACCAAAACAGTATTCTGCCGTAGAATACACTAGTGCTAGGGATACAATTCTTAATGTATGTGCATCTGACCCCCATCCTGTCCCAGCTAATTTGTGTAAAAGATTTACCCTTGATCTCACCTCCTTAAAAGTTAGAGATCGATCCAAGGTCACTCCTAGGTACTTAGGAGAGAAGTTGTGTTTTATTATCGTGTTGTTAAACTGTACCTGAAGCTCACGATCCGCTTGTCTGTTATAGAGATGGAAAGCACATACTTCTATCTTGGATGGGTTGGGATTTAGTCTCCACTTATAAAAATAATCGATCATTATTTTTAGGTCCTTGGTCAACATTTCGCTCCCTGCATCCATGTCCTTGCACTGGTAAGCCAAAGCTATGTCATCTGCATATTGAAATTTAAAACTGGACGTAATGGGTAGGTCATGGATATAAAGGTTGAATAACGTAGGGGCTAACACTGAGCCTTGCGGCAGTCCATCGTTGGATATTCTCCACCTGCTCTTTTTATCCCCCATGAAAACTTGGAATCTGCGATTGGTTAGCATGTTTTCTACGAGTGTCAATATCTTTTTGCAGGGAATTACGTTAGCCAGCTTGTATAATAGTCCATGTCTCCACACCGTGTCATACGCTGCTGTAAGGTCAATGAATGCTACATTTGTTTTTAGATTGTTTTGAAAACCTTTTTCAATCAGGGTAGTTAGCGCAAGGACTTGCTCAGCACAGCTACGGTTTGTCCGGAATCCTGCCTGTTCTACTGGTAATATTTTTTCAATTTCTGGCTGGATTCGGTTAAGAATCAGTCTATCAAGAATTTTATATGTAGTACTTAGTAGCGAGATCGGGCGATAGTGTGATGCATCAGTACTCAGTTTCCCTGGCTTAAGGATTTAAATGATTTTAGTCTTTTTGAATAACTTCGGCAAAGTCGCCGTGTTCAAGATGTCACTACAGAAAGCAGCTAGCCATGCATGCGTTTTATGGCCACTATGCTTAAAAAATTCCGAATATACACCATCAAACCCAGCTGCTTTATTCAATTTTATTTCTTTAAGTACCATTCTAATCTCCTCTGTAGAGAAATCCGAGCTGTAGATCGCATATACTATATGTAGGTACTATACGTACTTTAAGGTATTTATTAGGCAAATTGTATTATTGAATTTCTCGAAACAATCAGTTAAAAATAGTTAGAAAATGATAAGACTTAATTATATATAATTGTATCATATATTTACAATTAAATAAAAAAAATATACTAAAAATTCAAAAACAAAGAAATACTAACCTCTAACAGTTTACACAATTGCTCGTCTTCTAATAAAGGTAAAACAGTTTGTGGGGTGTCAGGAAGTGTTTCCTGTATACATTGAATATCATCCAATGAACTTAGAATAACACCAACAGCTAAATATCAAATATCAAAAAGATATAAATATTAATTATTTTATTTATAATAAATATTTATTTAATATATTTACCTGAATTACTAATATCATCATCACCAAAATCTGAAAACTGTTCAACAGCATTAGAATTTGAATCCAAAGAAGATTGATATGTCCAACGTGGTGATGAGACTGCTGCCATAACAGCTCCACGTAAACGTCGACGGCTATTATATATTTTCAGTTGTTCTACAGTATCTACCAAATGTATTTTAGATGCATTCTTATCTCTTTCCTAACAGGAAATTGTTTAATGTTATATGTGAACAAAATATTTAAAATATTTATCAAATAATTACCCTCAGCCATCTATGATTTAAAACATCCTGAATGGTCAAACGTTTCTTAGGATCTAAACATAACATTTTACATATAAGATCTTTAGCAGCTTCACTAATTGGTTCCCATTGTGGTCTATTAAACTTTAAAATAAAAACAAATTAAAATGAATTGTACTTTAGTCACTGACATAAGATAAGTAACATACATTCAATTTAGCATTACATATATTATGGTATAATCGATCACCAGTCCCAAGAAATGGAGTGAGGCCAGATAAAAGTATATGTAATATAACTCCAGCTGACCAAACATCTCCAGGTTTACCATATTGCTGTCTTTCTACAACTTCTGGAGCCATAAAATGAGGAGTTCCGATGCGTCCTAAAAAATAACATTTAATTTCTTTAGTATTTGATTTATTGTAAAATAAACATTTTTAATTCATACATTTTAAAATTAAGTAATCAACCTTATTTAAACTATGTAAGAATAACATTAAAGATTGTAACAGTTAATTTTTTTTTTTATGCCTCTCAAATAATTTAATGCATACATCTATAATTTATACATCCACAGATACCTGGTTAGGTATAAGCTTTGTGATATAAATATATGAAATATATTTGTAATATTCACTATAAGTTTTATTGAAATACAGTGAATTTTTATTGTATTAATGTTCGACATCACAAATTTTTAAGTACCTAGAGTTAAATAATTATCCTCTTGAAACTTTTAATACTCTGTCAATAGTATATTTTATATATTTATTTCTCATTTTTTTTTTTTTTAAGATTTAAAACAACAAAAACCTATAATTTAAGTTTTTGTCTTCATTGTTTGTTAATTTAAATTAATACCTAAGAGTGAAAACATAAATATTACCAAAACTCTTAAAAATTAATTATAATAATTCATAAATATTAATAATATTTAATGAATAAATTCTCCGTAGTAATACAATACATTTTATAAAATCTATATATCATTGTTATCAATTCTGAGTGGGACATAATTCATTTTATTTTATAATAGTGTAACAATACACATGGAGATTTGAAAAAGTAAAACTTTAATAATATTTTGCATAACATGAGTATGTACTTGCAATTTGGAAAGCAGCAATAATCATATTCAAAACTTTAACCATTAAACAGAAGTTTAATATAGTTTATAGTGGTATGATCTAAGTCCTTTAACTATAAGTGTTTAACTTATTCACAAACAAATTTTAGAGCATTTATTAGTGCAACAGTTTTCTAAAAAAAATATATTATAAAATCTAATCCTTGCTAGACTTTTACTCAGAGTATAAAATGTAAATAATTAATTTAGATTATAATACATGTTATAATTTAAATGAGCAAAATACTAGTGATATTACTGTTAATAATTTAATATCTAACGAATATAATATTTTATTTACTTTTTATACAAAAATTAAAATGACAAATAAATTAAAACTTTGAAATAATACTCTAATAAGGACTAAAGTAAACTGTAGTTATAAACAAGAAATTAATCAAAACAAAGTCCTTATGAGTTAACATAAAAGAAGTAGTTTTATAAGATATTCAGGCATTTTCTTTATTTTTAAATAAATCATGCATTAATTCATCTATATTCCATAAACATTTATAACCAAAATTATTTAAAATAAAATTTATAAAATATAAAGTGAAAAAATAACATAAGACTAAACAAAATTGGAAATACAAAACCAAAAGCATTATAGTAGAACTTTACTATGTATTAATGTAAAAAAAATTGCATCAAACAAAACTTAAAATTAATCAACATTATTTCAAATTACTTTTCTTCACTTACCAGTATAATATACTAACTTACTTAAAATTAAAAATGTTAAAGATATAATGAACTAATATTGAAATGTTTAATCACCAATAATATTTTTATTTGGATTCTTTATACTTCAGGTTCGATAAAATATATAATATATTTAGATATCTCAATTAGTAGCTGCATTATATTTAGGACACAAATGTGTTAAAGAATAAAGAAATATTTTAAAATATATAAAACTTAATAAAATATCATATTTAAAAATATACTGATTTTAACAAAAATATTAATGTATATAAAATCTTCGATTCTTAAATAATCAAAAATTTAAAATACTTTTAACACCTTTTAAATAATCAAGTCATAACAACTAGACATTTTTGATCCTTTTCGATGTATTTTGATATGATTTAAATAAGATAGTTAAAATGTTCAATAAACTAAATACTATAATATCTTTAAGGTTCAAGTTATTCAACTAATTTGTATTTAAAAATAAAAAATAGTTCAAACCATGCTATACTAATATTAATGTTAATAGTAACTAAATGTTTCTTCTTCTTCTTCTTCTTCTTTTGCTTTGCCTTCCTCCCAACTATTTGGGGTCGGCCACCCTTGTCCTATACCTCCACTTTACTCGGTCAATCACATCTCCTCTGCACACACCGACAGCCCTCATGTCATTCTCCAAAGTCTCCAACCATCTCTTTTTTGGTCTTCCTCTTCCTCTTTTCCCTTCAACGTCCATCTTCATAACCACTCTTACTGCATTCGTTTCCTCTCGCCTCATCACATGCCCAAACCATCTCAGCCTATTTTCTCTCATCTTGTCCACAATTGGCGCTACACCAACACTGCCTCTCACGTATTCATTCTTTATTCTATCTTCTCTTGTCACTCCACTCAACCATCTAAGCATTCTCATTTCCGCGACACTCATACTTTGTTCTATTCTCCTGTTAACCGCCCAACACTCTGAACCATACAGCGTAGTTGGTCTCACTACACTTTTATAAAATTTACTTTTCAGCCTAATTGGAATTCTCTTATCGCATAACACACCCGATGCTTCTCTCCATTTCATCCACCCGCACTTAATCCTATGTTTTACATCAATGTCAAAGCCCCCGTCCTTTTGAACAAAAGATCCTAAATATTTAAAGCTCTCAACTTCACTTATCACATAACCATCTATTGTCAGTTGTCTCCTCATTCCTTCAACTTCTTGGTCTCTTTGTCCAAAATCATACTCAATATACTCAGTTTTATTTCTACTAATTCTCAATCCCTTTTCTTCGAGAGCTAACCTCCACTCATTTACCCTATTATTGACAACTTCTAGGTTTTCTCCTATCAGAACTATATCATCCGCAAACATCATACACCATGGTATCTCACCCTGTATCTCCTTTGAAACCTCATCCATTACCACTGAGAACAGGTAGGAGCTTAGAGCTGACCCCTGGTGCACACCTACTCCTATACTGAAACCTTCTGTTACTCCACACCGACTCTTGACACTAGTACTCGACCCTTCATCATAGGCGGAGATTTGATTGAATTTTAGGGGGGCTTAAATGTCAATTGTTGCAAAATAAGTACCTATTTTAATAGTTTATACTACGAAATTTAATAATTTTGATCTTTTTAGGGGGGCTAAGCCTCCCCAAGCACCCCCCAATTTCCGCCTATGCCCTTCATACATATCCTGGATCAAATTAACATACATTTTTGGGACATTTTTTCTCATTAATGCCCACCTTAAAACTTCCCTTGGTACCTGTCATACGCCTTTTCTAAATCTATAAACACCATGCATAGTTTTTTATTCTATTCTCTGTACTTCTCTACTAATTGCCTAATACAAAATAATGGCTCCATTGTCGATTTTCCTGGCATAAAACCAAACTGGTTTTCTGATATCAACGTCTCACTTCTTATCCTCTTCTCTATAATCTTTTCCCAGATCTTCATACTATGACTCATGAGCTTTATTCCTCTATAGTTCCTACATTCTTGTATGTCTCCTTTTCCTTTAAATATTGGTACAATAAAACTCTTTCTCCAATCTTCTAACCCAATGCTTACATTTCCTAACATTTTCCACACCTCTACAGGTACTCCATCTGGTCCTACCGCTTTTTTCTTTTTCATCGCCTTCACCGCATCTCTCACTTCCTCCTCGCCCACTAAGGGCGATCCTTCATTCCATGACATACTCTCTAAAGCTTCTTTTGGATATTCCTCGTTCAGTAATTTCTCAAAATATTCTTTCCATCTTTTTTTCACATCCTCATCATTTGTTAAAACTCTCTTATCCTCATTTTTTATACACCAGACATCTTGGAAATCCTTGGATCGATTTTCTCTCACCTTCGCCAGTCTATAAATTTCTTTTTCTCCTTCCTGTGTTCCTAGCCGCTCATATAACTCATCAAACCTATTAAGCTTTGCTTTGCTTACCACACTTTTCACTATTTTACATACATTTTTATACTCTATCCAATCTTCCCTCTTCCTACTTTTCTGCTATACCTTAAATTGCTTTTTCTTACTCGCTACTACTCTCTGAATCTCCTCATCCCACCACTACGTTTCCTTGTCTTCTGGTAAACTACTTAGTAACTAAATGTTTATGAAATAAATAATTACCATATTAATATAAAGGTATTATAAATATACTAGATTTTTAAAATTAACTAGGAAAACTAGAAAAAATGTTAATTGACTCTAAAATGCATACTTATTTATTAAAATTAAACAATGTATTTAAGCTATAAAATTGTAGATTTTTATAACAAATAACTAAATAAATCATGAATTAAAAATATATATATATATATATATATATATATTAAAAAACCAACTTAATACAATTTTTGAGTATCTAAAAGTTTAAAATAGTAATTTAACAGCTATTAAATTGTTAATAACTAATTTATACTTTAAATACCATTTTGATACTCAACAATTTCCAATTTTTCCAAATCCGGTATATTATCATAGAACATAGAAATGTGTGCTAAAAACATGAAGGTGCAACATTGTACATAGTAAAAGTGGGTAAAAAGAAATTTAACATTTATAAAAATTTAATTTATTACAAAAATAACTAAAATAAAAAACTTTATTTTCTAACTCATGCAAACAATAACTAAAAATATTCATTTTTAATTAAAAATATTCAATATTTTAAAATTAATTCTAGTTTTAAATTTCCTTATCATTCAAATTATAAATGAATATTTTAATTTACTGAAATTGTCTACAGTAATCTTACTACATAAATATTATCCATATTAAAAGTAATGGTAGTATTTTAGTTTTATTTGATAATAATAATAATGTATCTTATTCTAAGATTATTTTACTTTTTTTTATTATTACAATTGAATTTTTAATCATAATCTTAAAATAATAAACTATTTAAAATTTTAAAAATTTAGAATCACATATTTTTAAACAAATAATACAAATAGTTATATATTTATGACTATGATATTTTATCATTTTTAAATAGTTAAAAAAAATTAAATTTTTCATTCCATGGTTTATATTTTAATTATTTAAATACAAATTATAGTATTTATTTTAATATCCATTATTCAATTAGTGTACCAACTAATAATACCAGTATTCCATAATTTGTAACCCATTTAAGTGCTCTTACCCTGTCTGTCTGATTGTAAATAAACTTGGCCGTTAGCACTCAAATTGGGTCGGGACAAATCATCAAAACTTTTTGCTTCAAAAAATAAAAACAAAAATGAAATGAAAACAAAACAAAACAAAACAAAAATAAAAACAAAAAATGAAACAAAAACAATAACAGTCTATGTTTAATAAATCATGATGTTACAATTACCTCCATTAATAGAACTTCCGTCATGTAACTGTATAGCAACTCCAAATCCTCCTAGTTTGACTGGTGCTGAATTCTCTTTTGTGGCCAATAAGACACAATGAGGTTTAATATCTCTATGAATAATATCATTGTCATGACAATACCTAATTGCTTCAAGAGTTTGTCTCATATAATGGCTACAAAGCAATAAGTATAAATACAATATTCTACAGTGTAATAAAAATGAATTAAATTTAAAAAAAATACCTGGCTACTGCTTCACTATAAACAAAACCAGCTGTTGCTCTACGAACAATTTCAAAACAAATGTCTGATCCATCCATACTGAAAGAAAATAAAACTTATATTTAAAATTATACCAGTAATAAAACTATGATATAAGCACATATGTAAATCTAAAAACATATGATATATTTTTTTTTTTTTAATCTGTGAATAAATTGGCATATTCAAATGTAAAACAAACTTATTCAATTAATTAAATTATAACATTGTAATGTATTAAAATATATTAACTATTTTTAAAGACAAGACTATATAAACTATAAACATATTAAAACTCTTACTATTCAAAAACCATATAAAGCATTCCTTCGGAGCTGTATGTTTCTAACAGTTCCACAATATGAGGATGCTTCAACATGTGGCATATTGTAGCTTCTCTTTTCAAGTCTAAAATAAATTTATATTTTATTTATAATTTTAATTTTAATTTAAAAATATTCATATACCTGATGTACTTAGACCTGGGCTTGATGTAAAACTTGCAACATCTACTATTTTAACAGCAAATTGTTGACCAGTTTGACGATGAACACATCGTTTCACCAAACTAAATGGTCCTCTGTAATAAAAAATAAATTATTAATTATATTCTTATCAACAGAAGACTAAATCATTTTAAATAGTATTAACAGTCACTAAGTAATAATTGTTTGTTTACTAGGTTAGTTTCTATAATATAATTAATACGAAAACTTTAACTTAGCAAAATGTTTAATATATTAGAAGAATGGCTAACATATAAACTTGGAATAGATAATTGTTTGAATTTAAACTTTGTTAATGTAGGTAAGAGGTTCAAAGATGGAATTTTATTTGCTCATTTATTAAAGAAGTATCAAGTAATACCTGTTTCTTATGGTAATAACTTTAAAAAATCTAATTTCTATGCTATTTGTTTGAACAATATGAAAAACATAAACGTATGGCTTAAATTATTGGACATTAAAATTGAAGACTGTAGTATTCATGAAATAGCATGTGGTCAATCACTTGCAGTTACTAAACTTTTGTTCCAGCTGTACTTTAAATTTGAAATGTCAAAACAGTACCAAGTATTTGACAATACATCTATAAAGGTAAATAAAAAATTGCAAACAAATATAATGGTCAATTTTTGTAAAAGTAATAGATCATGTAATTTATTCAATCGAGAAAGAAAAAGTGATAGAAAAATAATGAACAATCAAAAACCATTTAATGTTCCAAAATTACTTTGTGGCTCAGAAGATATTCAGAATACTATTACCTATTTTACCAAATGTTTAAAAACAAGTAAATTCAATACTTTGGATTTTATGCAACATAATATAAACAATTTTTATAATTTATTTGATGAAAAGTTAAATAATAAATTATTTAAAAGAGAGTTAAAAGAAACATCTAATGGACAATGTATAAATACAATGTTAAATGCACTAAATACTAAAAAAGATGATAGTATCAAAGTTGATAATTTAAAAAATAACTTTATATATCAGATAAATAATTTAGATTTTTATGATAAAAGCACAACCCTTACACAAATGAATAAATATAATGAACACAAAATCCCTGAAAATATTAAATCTGTATCTGATAATTTGCCATATTTTTCACAAGAAGATTTACAAACTGAAAATTCAATATTTAATAATTTAAAAACAGAAGGATCTGTAATAACACAAATTTCAAATGAAATTGAGTATACAAATTCTGTAAACCAAACAGCTTTTGATGACTATCTGCAACATACTGGATTTTGGTCTTCTGAATATTTGAATGTTTGTCCATTTAAAAGTGAACAAAAACTTCTATCAACTATTGTAAAAGAAGTTTTGAATTTTGAATATGGTATAAGTGAAATAAGATTTATAAAAATAAAAAAGACAAATTTTGCTGGGGTAATTGATGTAGTACAGAATACAAATGTAGTTCAATTAATGAAAAATGACTTAGAAAGTAGAGAAATACTATGTTTTACAGCAGATGATGCAGTTTCAGCTTGTTTAAATGCCTATAAAGAAGAAATAAAGACCTCAGTAAATAAAGGTGAATTATATCAAGTTTTTAATGAACACCAAATTAATACAAAAAAAAAAGAAAAAGAAAATCCAGTTGATAAATATGAAGGTATTAATTTAAAAATTTAAATAATAAATTAAATATTACAATCATTTATATTTTAAATATTGTCATTATATATTTGGATGTCTCACAATGTTACATATATTTCTATATCAGCCATTAATATTGAAACTTTTTTAGCTTTTATTTTTTCAATTACATTTTGTGTTACACATATATATATATAAAACTACTAACATTTTTATTTTCACCCCTTAATCACTTTAAAAAAATAACTTTTTAGTTGTTCTCATTGTACAAATTTCAATATAGTCACATTGAATAAGATATTATTCTAAAAACGGTAAAATAACATATGTAAATATCCGATGAATAGTTCTTAATAGCCATTTTAATTTTTTGAGAAGGGATATAAATATAATATAAATTATTTTTAATAAAAATTCTTTTTTAATTTATAATAATATGATACAATTTTTTTAATACTTATGCAAAATAATAATTACCTTCAATTTAATTGATATGTAATAAGTAACAAATTTATAACAATTTTTTTTCTGATATGATGACTACTTAAGAGAATAGTCTAGGTACAAATACCTCAAAATATAAATATGAAAAAAATACTAAAAACAAATACTAAACCATCAGGATATAATTTGTAATATGACTCATACACTGATAAAAAAATTTTTATTATTATTATAAAATATCATGAGAAAACAAAAAAACTAAATTAGAATACTAAAAAATAAAAATACAAGACCTATAAGTATACCATATGTTTTGTTTGTGATTAAAGAATTCCAAAAAATTAATGCAATACAAATGGCTTAAGCCTCTAGATTTTTATTTTTCTTTAATATTATATAATTAATTTAACAATATAAGTATATAATAACCAAAAATTCTTACTTATAAATTAAGAAAAGTATCTATAATAAGCTATAGAATAAATACATATCTCACTAAAACTTAAATAATAAAAGTTATTTATTATGATTTAAAACTTTTTTGTAATACAATTAGTTACAATTTTTATGATTTGAAATATAGATAAATGTTAGACAAATATAAATATAAAATTGTTTAAATAAGATATTTTTACCTATAATGGGTATAAAAAAATAACTGACAAGTCTTAAATCATTATTAAAGAGCCAAAATAAGTATACTTTGAATACTTAATAAATGTTATTAAGTTGATACTCATGATAATTATTGCTTACAGAAATCAAGAAAAAAATAGGGAATAGTTCAATAAGTAGTATATCAAATAAAATCAACAGTGTATCAAACCTGAGCTCAGAATCATATACAACAAATGAAAAACTTAAAATAAATAAAGTTACTCAAACTCCAGAAAATATACCAGAACCTGATTACAACAACCCTATTCTAAGTTCACTGGCAAATTTAGGAAAATTAATTGGTGAAAAAAATACAAAAAGCCATAGTTTACAAATCGGTGATGTAATAAATTGTATAGGAGAATTTATAAAACAAAATCAAAAAAAAAATGGATGGATACTTTTAGAATTTCCAGTTCAACCTCTACAAATGGCATTACTTGAATATAAATTAATGGGTAAGATCCCACCTTATGGAAGAAAAATATGTAGGCATACAAAAAAATATTCTTGTATAATTCCTGAATATCAAGAATCAGAAAATTTTCAAATTCCTATTAATACTTATTTTTCATATTGTATCAAAATTATACGACACAAAAATGAAATTGATGGTAAAAAATGGTATGACTTTTTGCAATTTTATATTGAACAAAATTGTATTCAAATATTAAATAGCCATTTAAGTGATGATACAAATGGTAATAAAAAAGCTGCAAATTTCCTAGTTGAGATGATTTTAAATGAAAAAAATATACTGGAAAGCAATGAAATATTTACACCAGTGAATATTTCTAATGAAGATAAAGGTAATTATAGACCAGAATTTGAAAATGATAAAAAGCAGATTAGTGAACCATCTTCAATAATAACTGTTGACAATTCTAATGTTATAATAATAAATCAAGTATCAGATCACTTTCAAATTATTAGTACAAATTTAAGTAGAAATGAAAGTATTCTAACAAACAATACTAATACAGCATTATATTTATGTAATAAATGGGAAACTATGGAAAATAGTTATACCAACCAAATAAAAGATTCTTTAAATTCTAAAGATAACTTTTTTGAAGTAGTGAAAGCAATCAAAGAATTAATAATAAATACAGTGAATCAAATAATACAATTTGATAATAATTGTATAATAAATTTGATAAATAATTATGAAAATAAAAGTCAACTTTTAACAAATAATATTGAAAAATTAGAGCTCAACATTTTCGAATTACAAGTAAATTTGTGGGATGAAGTTGATAGCGAGTTAGAAAAAATAATAGAGTTTATAAAACATACAATTGATCAACAGACTACCACTAAAAATCATACTTTAATTAGTATCTACAAACAACTAATAGAAACTGAATTAGAACGTACAACTTCTACTTTACATTTCTTAAATAAGTATTATGATGATAAAAATCAATATGAAATTACAGAATTCAATTTTTTATTGAAGAATATTAATATTGTTGATGAAACTGATAAATTTCAAACGCTCTGTTTAAAAATAATTAACACATTTGAAAATTACGTAAATGAAAATTATGAATTAATAAAAATAAATGAAAACACATGGACTGAGAGTGTTATAATAGAAAAAAAACGATTTATTAATCAAGTGTATAGAATAAAAGCTAGCATGCTTATGGATACAACATATTTAATTGAATTAACAAAAAACAATCTATACTTAGAAAAATTAAAAAGATGTTACCAATTTAAAATAAATGATATTAACAACTTATGTGAACTATTAAAATACACAGCAAATATTGGCAAAAATATTAAAGGAAACATAAGGCAAATATCTGGAGAATTTTACATTGATCAATTAAGTGTTTTTGAAATAATTTATAATCAAATAACTCAAACCCATTCAAGAAACCATTTTAACATGAAACAGTTAAATACAATAGCATATAAACTTTTGGACAATGTCCCTTGCTTTAAAATATCAATACAAGATTTAATTGATGCATTAAATGAATTATGTAAATTACAAAATATATATCCAAACAATTGGCCAAAAAATAAAGATTTTTATAAACAATTTCTTAAAGAAATATTTGGTAAAAATATAAGAACTATAGATTGGAGAGACTTTATAGTTCAATGTATGGAACTTTCATATCCAAATATAGAACAAATACTATTTTATCGACGTTTATTCCAAGGTTATGATGTAGGGAATGGGACAATTACACAAGAAAATTATGAAACTACCAAATTATGGTTTGAAAATGAATCAAATCAATACAATGAAGCTAAATGGTTATTGTATGATATGTATCAAATTCAAAATAAATTTAATTACAGTCATATGCTTTTAGCATTCTGTAAAGATAAACAACCAGAAATAGGCTTAGGAAAATCATTTAGTTTGATTTTCGGATGGGATCCATTTAATTCAGAAAAGATTCATATTAATCTGTCTAATTACCAACATGAAGAAACTGAAAACGATATAGATTATGATAATAGTGACATTCAGTCAACTGATTTACCCTATGAAGATTTTCTTTTTAATAAAAATATAATGAATTGGTTTTTAATAACAAATTTAAAAATGTACATAAATTCTGAAAATCAAATTGGAAATATTGATATTTCACTTATCGTTAATTCAGTATTTGTACTCATTACTAAACAAGTTGAACCTACAATTATTGACTTGTTCAAAAATAATATAATGGATAGTTTGTACAATGAAGTATGCAAATTCCAAACTAAAGATTTGTCAGAAGTAGCGAAAACTATTGTTATGAAATATTATAATTCAAATATACACAATATTTAACTCAAATTAAATATTTTATTGTTTAAACATAATTTACAGAAATCAAACATTTGGACAATCAATATTATTATGTGATATAAGATAATAAAAAATAGCATAACTATACACACCACTATCTAAAACTTCCAAATAAAATAAATATGTTATAAGTATATAATAAATTACAAAAACCTTTGTAAAATATTTTAAATGGTCAAAATGGGCATTGTGGACAAAATGGATTTCTCTTTGGAATGCTTCTACATTTTAACTTTTGAATCATAAAATATATCCATAAATAAAGAAATCAATGAAATAAAAACAAGAAACAGACTGATAAAGAAATATCTATAGTGTTTATAAAACAGTATGTTTTCATTCATCCCACACATGACACATAATAGTTGAATTCATGTATTAGTTGTATTGTTATTTTAAATATTCATCAGATGACAGATGAACATTACTCAGGTTTAAAATAAAAAAATTAACTTAGTTATAATATTGATAAACAAATAAAGTTCATAATTATTTGTAATTTAATGAACTCACAATATCAAATTTTAATATAATATATCATAATATGATAATGTTAAATTAATAAAGTCTAAATGAGCATATGTAATTTTATTAATTTCCTAAATTTATCTATATGCCTGAAGGTATCTGAACTATTTAAAACAATTAAAATAATAACAACTTTAATTATGAAAATTCATATTTTGAAAGCATTACTTTTTATAAATAAAATGATTTAGTAATCTGTACTGATACAATAATAATAAAAAAAAGTTAAAAAAATATTGTGTTTTTAATGTATTTTACTACTATATTATATTAAAAGGAACTATCCATTTATAACACAACTCTTGATATTCATAATACATACTATCTCCGACTGTCTAAAAGCCATTACAGCAAACTTTCAAAATAACAAATCTAATGTAAGGGCCAAAGTTAAAGGAAGAATATTACTTATTGCCATGTAATTTGAGAAAAATATTGTTTTATACTAAATTTCACAAGACATTGAAATAAATTATTAAATAGTATAAACATTAGACATATAAGTAATAAAAAAAATTGTTTTAAAAATCATTCACAATTAAAAAAAAAACATTTTGAAATTTAATAAAAATTGACAAATGTCAATCATAGATGAAATTAAGAGAAACAGAAAAAATAACTAGAAATATTCATATAATACAACAAACATTAATTATGATGGAGTACACTACTCTAAATTCAAGATTACAAAGTATAAGATTCCAGAAACATATTAAGACAAATTGGTAGCTTACTGTGACATGAAATCATCAGCAACAATAATTATGAGAGACTGCTAAATTACTAAATAGGTTTAGTAGGATAAGGAGTTATAAGTAATTATTACCTACAGAACCTATAGAACCAACACAAATGGGTACACATACTGTTGTTAATAATGTAGATGTATGCATTGTTAGGATAAGGACACTCACTTTCCGATGGTCTCGAGCAGTTCGTAGACATCGTCGAAAAGTACTTCCTCGTCAGCCATGGTTTGCCGCTACAATTGCTCGACAACCATATCAAGCAATGTTTGTGAGCTAAATTTAATGTTGAGTGTGTATATATGAGTGTGTTTGTCGGTCCTAGGAAACCCACAGCAATGATGGTTCCGCGCTGTAATGAGTGACAGAAGTGGTCAAACCCGAAAGGGACAATATTTACAGGGTCGACGACGATGGACCATGGAGATGGCACCCGGATAAACCGAGAAAGAGAACCGACGAAACGAGAACGAGAAGCCGGGAGGAGAACAACAGCAACAACAATAATAACAACAACACGAGTGGCGTCGTCACCGCCACGACCACAGATCTCTGAGAGTCGAATGAAGCGACGAACGCGGGCATCCGCTACTACTGGGCGCTGGCTGACTTCAGCTGTGCCTGGTGCTGCCTGCTGGTCTGCTGGCTGCTCGGCGCCCGCTGCTGGTGGTAGTGGCGGTGGCCCCGTCCCCGCCCTGCTGAACTTTGGGCCGTCGTTTCGCAAGAATGTCGCGCCTAGGTTTGATGCTCGCGGCCAACTTCAACCCGGTGTTTTGCTGCGTTATGATTACCGCGGTCGTAGATAAGACTGTTGATAAGGCAAAAACAACAATGGAATTGTCGCAGAACGAGTGAACTGTGCTGATAACATTATCTGTTCTGAAAAGGAATGTAAATAAAAAATAAAAATTAATAATACAAACAATAATATTATAACGGTGTACAATATTGTAATATAAGAACACATTACGTTGATATCAACGAATTGCCGTAACTACACACATCAGTGTATATGATACACTGAGTTATGCGTTAGATAAAGAACAATTTAGTAAATACACTTAACACTCCAGAGGTCTAGTTCGCAGAAATTGTAAGGAAATTGTTACGCGCGATATAGTGGGCCCGACGACTCGACTACAGTTGTTGACCACTTCACCGTACGTAATTTTTATTTGAAAATCGCGTAATATACTTATCGTTTAGGACTCTTTTTCGTGCGAGCTTACCGTCACATTTGTTCGGATTATTTACATTTTTTTTTTTTATATATGTACCTATTTAAGATGCACAAATAGCTGATGGGACCATTTAGGTGAAACGGAAACAAACCTAAAATGAACCAATGCCACTTTGCTTTGTTAACAGTGTGATCTACATAACCTTTCAACACATCATTGTCAAAGTATTGCATTCATTCACAGTTTTATCGCACTGCAGATTGTACTTTTCAAGTTAACTGTCAAATAGTAACTATGCCGTCCACAGATATATTTGAACTTTATAGTCCATTGTCACAGACCAACGAAAAACAACTGTAAGTGCATTCAAAAAATTGTTTTATTATCTCAAAATTAATCACCAACAAAAATTAAATTAATTTTAAATAACTTTATGATTAGAGTTATTAATATCAATTATTATACTTATTAATAGCAGTTTCAATAAAGTAAAGAAAAATCCTATCATAAGTCTAAAAACATGTTAACTTCTATGTTTTTATCTAAAAAAAAGTATATTCTAATTTTCCTTTATGTTAAATCTATTTCAATATGTCCGAATTTACATTACTTAAACTTTGAATAATGTTAAGGATAATGAATGGTTTATGTTTATCCTGAATTCATATTATTAGTGCAAATATCCTGTTTTATTTTAAATTTATAGAAATGTTAATTCTACTATATTTCAGTTATTATCTCAATATTTTTATTACATAATATTACTATATTATATAATAATTAACATTAATTTCAATATAAAATTTATAAAAAAAAATAATAATTCCTCTAGACATTTATGAATTGTATTTGTTTTATTATTTTTATATATAATTATATTCAATTTCCAAATTTCAACTTGAACTATAATACAGACCTTGAGTTGGACATACCTGGGTTACATTTACTAATCTACTTGAGTTATACAAATATATCTATACTTTAAAAATCATTTGATTAATACTTTTAAAAAAAAAGTTAATATCCATATATAAATAACTTAAATGGTATGTCAATACCTAAATGCTAAAATATAAATTATTTTTTCTTATTTTTAAAATATTGGTACATTTAAAAATATAATATATTATATAATTGGTAAAATATACAATTTTAGTTATAATAATAAGAAGTGTTGACTAAAACTCAAGATGAATTAATGGATTTTATATAATTATTACACATATCTGGAAAATATAACATCAATTTTGAACAATTTATCAAGATAACATAGTAATGCTTCTCAATTCAAGTAAAATTAACATAATCTAAGCACTCGATAGTCAATGCTTCTAATCTGTCATCTAAGTAGAAATATGAGAAAGGATGCTATCCTACTAAATTTTGAAGTTCACACTTTAATATAGAAATTGTAATTTAAAAATGAACAATGTTAAAAATTTGATTTTTTTATTTTTGTTATATTTTTAAATTTGACCTATAAAATAAATATTTATTAAAAAAAATATATAACATGAAAGTATCTATATTTTAATACCCCTACTTATTTTATTCTACTTACTAACATGGATTATTTAATAATATAAAAATTATATTTACTTGTTATTAAATCTTTTTTCTTGCAAGTACTTTGTGTTTTGTATAATATACACATTTATGAACTTTGAAAGAATCTAAAAACATACTCACAAATAAGAATTCAAAATATAATTTATCTCACAAAATTAGTACCTCATAAATATTTATAAATTTAAAATTTATCGAAGTACATAAATTAAATTAATCTATTTTATAGTAAGTATTTCAAATATGAAAAACAGTAAGCTGTAATATTTTATTTTTATTTTATCATATAACATGTGTATAATGTATTAAATTGATCTCATTATGTTTAATTTCTTTTTTAATTCATGCAAAATGTTATTATTATACTGTACTGAATATTTTAATTATAAAAGTATTATGAATTTTTTTTTTTTTTAATTGCATATTAATAGGTACTTAGATGATAAATTTGGTACTATTATACTAGCACCCAATAATAAGGTGGATAATTTGTTTTTTATAAATGGTAATTTTAAGTATTTTTATTAAATTAATACAATTTATCTTATGAGTGTTCTTCAAAATTACATCTTATTATCTTCAACTTAAACAGTACAAATGTTTATTATTTGTGTATGTCTATTAGTTATTAATTTTTTTGTATTCAAATGCTAAATATACATTACATAATATTGGCAAATAAGTACTTGTTACTTAACTACTATTAATTACCTTAAATGTTGATATCTATATCTTAATGTTTTAAGTATAATCATGATGTATTGTAAAATGAAAGGAGGGATACATAGAATGTCTACAAATTTTAATATCTGTAGGTGAAAGTGGTAAAGTGGTTTTATTCTAGTTTTTGCTCTTGGTCCTTTCCAAGGTCTGTATCATGTATTGAATTAAAATGTAGTTACTCACATGTTTCTGTATAATATTTTGTTTATCTTTAATTTCACACATAACTAAGTAGTAAGTACTTATTACTATAATGATATGGTTTTTATTTTTTTTAGTAAAAAATATTTTACATTTAGAAGATATTAGATAAGTCTAAATTAAAATAAAAATTAACTAACATAAAGATTACATTAATTAGCAATAAATAATCAATTAAATTATTATTTTTATTAACAATTCTGAGTTTATAATAACTAAAAAATTTAATTTGTTTAACATAAGTTTTATATCTACAAGAATTAATCCATGTAAAAATAAATTTGCACTGTAATTATTATAAATTAATTTTAAAACAATGATTAAATATTAAAATAACCTTATTTATTGTTTATACATTTTTTTAATTATCATATTTATGTTTAATTTCACACTTATATAATTTATATTTATATTTATTTATTGTATTTTAAAAGGTTTTTTTTATAATTATTTTGTTCTTTTCTATGTAAAATAAATAACTCATCTAAATTGAAAATTGAAAAATTGAATTGAAAACTTATAAATTAAATTAATCTATTATACTAAATAAAAACCAGAAATTCTAATAGGTTTAAAAGAACTTTGACCTCAATAATTAACTATTTTGTACAACATAAATAAATCTTATCTTCCTTACAATTGTAATTATTGTTCACAATTATATAAGTAATAATACAGTTATGAAATAGCAAGTGAAATAAATAGTTTATATTATACATATTTTATATTAAGTTTTCTCTTTTATACCTTTATTATTATTCTCACATTTACAACTTTTTTTTTTTACTATTAAATTTTCTTGAAAATAAATTAAATATTATTTAACTGAAAATAATGTATACTTCAAATGCACATTTTTTCTTGTGTGTAATTTATAATATAGAGTACCTTTGATCTTAGTCACTAATATTTCATTTATCAAATTATTGATTATAATAGTATATATGTTATTTTGAGTATGAAATACAAATCCATTATTGATAATCATATCTTATATATTTGAACGCTATAATTATAATAAAGATTTCTAAAATACAATTTCATTTGATTAAATACTAAGATAGTCAATTATGTGTGTATGTGTTTAAGTAAATAATAATAATATTAGTATTATTATGTTAAAATATTATGTAGTTAATATATTTTATTTATAGATGAAAATATTAGATAGCATTTAAATATTATATATGACATACATATGTACTTTTATACATTTATTTATAATTAATTTCTTTTTTCAAATTAAACTTTATCTTTATGTCGGTTATTTAGGTTATCTTTTGTTATTCATTAGTTTTATTTTCTACCTTGTTAAAATAATTCTTAAACAACTAGATCAACAATACTGATGTATAATTAATCTTATAATTTAATGTATTTTACAAAAAAATTTTAGTTTTTGGAAATAATAATCATTATGGCATATTCTATGTTAATAAATGATGAATTCTGGTAAGATAATTTTAAAAAACAAATAGTGTTGTCAAATAAATGTTAAACAATAATTAATACTTATATTAACATAGGTATATATTTTACTTATTAAAAATTTAAAATAATTTTTATAGTTCAGCCTCTACCAATGAATCTGATGGGTTAATTGATACAGATACTGTTGAAAGATACAAAACAATAATATTGACTGTAGTTTCAAGAGCAGTTGAAGCGGCGAGTACTATACTCGATCATACTGGTGTAATTCAGGTGAATACATATAATTTCTATAAAAGTGATAATCCATCATCATTCTTGTATTAGTCAGTAGTTCCTACTAACTGAAAATATTATCCTGTGGATATCACATAACATCTATACCTCTTATATTTTTAAAAATTTAGATTTTAATGAGATAATTCATTTTAGGTTGATACCATTGGCCAGAACTACTTACGAGTGCTCTATGACATAAAGCAAACTAGTTTCTCTGTACTGATTGACATTTTACAAAAAATGGGTTACCTTGTGTCTTTTGAACCAGAAAATCAAACGAAGGTCACTATAGAAATAGAAGGCATGAAATGTAACTCATGTGTACGAAAAATCGAAGAAACTGTTAAAGACATAAATGGTGTTATTAGCATTCAAGTATTGCATAAAAATTTGTGTTAGTTCTAAACTGTATTTCTATTCTATTTTTTTTTTTTTTTTTGTTCTAGGTGAATCTCGAACAAAAATGTGCTCATATTTTGTATGATTCAAATGCTATTTCTGTTTATGAACTTCAATCAATAATTGCAGAATTAGGTTTTACAGTACCAATTCATCAAACTACTACCGTGATCAAAATTGATGGAATGTCTTGCATGAATTGTGTACGCAACATTGAAAGTAATATTTGGTTTTACCATTGATAATCAACTACTTTTAATGTTATACAATGTGATAATTATCTTTAACCTGTGTAATAAATTATTGTTAGGTAAAATTGGTGCATTGAATGGAGTAGTATCAATATCTGTTAGCTTAGAACAAAAACAAGCAACTATTGTCCATCGTCCAGGGGATATAAGTGCTTCAGACTTAGCATCAGCCATATCATCGCTCAATAAAAAATTCAAAACTTCATTGAATGATCAAACAATCAACACTCCCAGTAATGTATTTAGTATGGTTATTCCTGAAAATGAGTTAAGTAAAACATACCTGAACATCAAAGGTATGACATGTGCATCTTGTGTAATTGCAATTGAAAAACACTGTCTTAAAATCAAAGGTATTGTTTTGTAATGAAAAGATAAATATTTTGTTATAACATTTTTCTATCCTTAGGTGTAAAAAGTATATTAGTTGCATTAATGGCAGCAAAAGCTGAAGTACAATATGATCCTACATTGATACAACCACAAGATATTGCTAATTCAGTTACTGATTTAGGTTTTCCTTGTAATATTTTAATTGATACAAATTCACGAATTACTGAAATTGAATTTAGGGTAAATATAATTTATATTTAATGTATGCTTACTATTTTATGAAAATAATTTGATCATTAAATGATTTTTACTTATGTATTTTTTTAAGCGAGCTTTTAATTTTTTTTTTTAATTCTTATTACCTAAATGTCTGTTCTTTTAATCTACTTATAAATCTAATATTATGCATTTTCTTAGATTGGTGGTATGACATGTTCATCTTGCGTAAATAAAATTGAGTCAAATTTGATAAAACTGAAAGGAGTACAAACAGCAGTAGTTGCGCTAACAACTCAAAAAGGAGTTATTACTTATGATTGTGATCTAATTAGTCCAAGAGATATTTCTGATCATATTATAGGCCTAGGATTTACAGCTGATCTTGTGAACAATAAAGATAGAGGAAATCGCAGTTATTTGAATCATAGGTATATATATATATATATATATATATATATATATATCATTGGATCTGAAATTAATTTAATAATAAACTATTATTAATTTTGTTTTAGTGAAGAAATAAAAAAATGGCGTAATTCCTTTTTTATTTCACTTTTGTTTGGTGGTCCATGTATGATTTCTATGACTTATTTCATGATGGGTATGACTTTCAACTTCATTGATCATTCTTCTATGTGCTGTGTGATTCCTGGGCTTTCTCTTGAAAATTTGATTATGTTCCTGTTATCTACTCCTGTTCAGGTATTTTTGAAAATCAATATAATTTATCAAACATATAATATATATACAACAAAATTATAAATAATAATAATTCAAACAGTTCATTGGAGGTTGGCATTTCCATGTCCAAGCTTGGAAAGCCATTCGCCATTTTACCACCAATATGGATGTCCTTGTATCAGTTGCCACTACCATATCTTATGTGTATTCAGTTATTGTTATACATATTGCAATAACTGAAACACCGGCTAAACATACAAGCCCAATGACTTTCTTTGACACACCTCCTATGTTATTTGTTTTCATATCACTTGGCCGATGGATGGAACATATAGCTAAGGTAATAATTTAATATAAAATTTCTAAAGTAATGGTTAAAAATATTTCATAATTTTAGGGTAAAACTTCTGAAGCCCTTTCCAAATTATTATCCTTAAAAGCTACTGATGCTCTGTTAGTAACTATTACTGATGACTTTCAAATATTAACAGAAAAAGAAATCAATGTTGATCTTGTTAAACGTGGAGATATACTTAAGGTATTATAAGGATAAAATTATCTTTTACCATTATATTTTCACATTTATTATGTATTATTTAATTAAATTTGATTTTTTATATACATATATATATATATATATATATATATATATATATATATATATATATATATATAAATAATTAGGTGTTGCCAAATACTAAAGTTCCAGTTGATGGAAAAGTCATTCATGGTCGATCAGCTTGTGATGAATCATTAATAACTGGAGAATCTATGCCAGTTAATAAAAAACCAAGTAAATAAAAAATTGAAAATAACTAAAAAGTTTTATGGCCTAATAGAACAAAATGATATCCCGTAGGTAGCTTAATAATAGGAGGTTCATTAAACCAGACAGCTCCTTTGCTAATGATTGCTACACATACTGGAGAATCTACCATGTTGGCTCAAATTGTACGTCTAGTTGAACAAGCACAGACTTCTAAAGCTCCAATTCAACAGTTTGCCGATCGAATTGCTGGATATTTTGTTCCTGCTGTTGTAGCTATATCCACAATCACACTTTTGTCGTGGCTTTTTATAGGCAGCTATTATACTGAATATTTGCCTATTTCGGTAAAGCTAAGTTATTATAATATTTTTTTTTCAAATTTAAATAATTCATAATTTGTATAGGATGATGAAAAGTATGGGCCAGATGGATGGGAAAATGCTATTCAATACTCATTTCGATGTGCATTAAGTGTCTTAGCTATTGCTTGTCCATGTGCCCTTGGTTTAGCCACTCCAACAGCTGTAATGGTTGGTACTGGTATTGGTGCTCTTAATGGCATATTAATTAAAGGTGCTGATGCCTTAGAAAATGCTCATAAGGTAGATTATTAAAATTTAAACCTCATAAACTCTTTCTATACGTTTTAATTGTATTCTCTGTAGGTGAAATATGTAGTGTTCGATAAGACTGGAACAATAACATATGGAAAACCTACAGTAATAAAGATATGTCTATTCGTAGATGATACGTTCTGTTCACTTGGTCTGTTATTGTCCATAGTTGCCAATGCTGAAGTCAGTAGTGAACATCCTTTAGCTTCTGGTAATTATTAACATTAATTATTATGATAATAGTTATAATTGTATGTTATCTTGTTTGTTATTATATTATTTAGCATTAGTGAAGTTTGTCAAAGAAATGTTCAATTGTGAAGTATCTGGAAAGTGTGAACGCTTTCAATCTGTTGCTGGTTGTGGTATTAAGTGTTTAATTTCTCACGTTGATGACTTATTAAAAAATGGAGCACAGTCAGATTTTATTATGAACTACCAAAATCATATTAAGTAAATAAAATCATGAAAAATACATTTTATTTCTATGCAAAATATATGCACTCATTTAAAGAACAAAATCAATGAACTTCTAGTTTATTGTATAAATCGCATAAACAAAATTTAATAATTAAACATAAAGCTATTTTTCTTGATTTTGTGTTCTAAAAGAATGTTGACATTTTTATGAAAAAAATTTCTTTATAAAATGTATACCCTTTTAATATTAATAATATTATACATTGATAAAATGTCTGTGTTATAATTATAGAAATGAATCAAATACTTCTTTGTATAATTTTAAAAATATAATAGTTGAAACAGTTATGAACAAATCTACTCAAGTTCAATCAATGCAATTACACAAATTGTTGGACATAAATGAAGAGAAAAAAGCAAATGAAACCAAATACGAAGTAGGGATTTTTGAAGATGTATAATTTAAATGTTTTCAATTAAAAATTAACCAATAAATTATTGATTTTCAGGTGTTAATTGGGAATCGTGAATGGATGTTTAGAAATGGTGTTAATTTATCAAAAGAAGTAAATTTAAAAATGATAAGCGAAGAAACACTGGGTCATACAGCAATATTGTGTGCTGTTAATGGTATTATTAATACTGTTAAAAATACTATAAAAAGAACTTGGCAGTAATTTTAATTATTATTCCAGGAATTTTAGTAGCAATGATCAGTGTTTCAGATATGATAAAACCTGAAGCCCATTTAGCTATTTATACATTGATGAAACGTGGATTTCAAGTAATGTTATTGACTGGAGACAATAGAAAAACTGCTAGCGCTGTAGCCAAACAAGTTGGAATACATAAAGTGTTTGCTGAAGTATTGCCTTCACATAAAGTAGCCAAAATTAGAGCTTTACAGGATAAGGGTGTACGAGTAGCAATGGTCGGCGATGGTGTTAATGACTCCCCGGCTCTAGCACAAGCTAATGTCGGTATTGCTATTTCTTCAGGCACAGACGTAGCTGTTGAAGCAGCAGATGTTGTATTAATGAGAGTAAGTGAATTATATATTAATTACTGTGTAAATTATTTTATTGATAATTGTATGTTTTAATTTAATTAATAATTTACAGAATGATCTTCTGGATGTTGTTAGTTGTTTTGATTTATCTAGTAAAACTGTTCGGCGAATAAGACTTAACTTTTTATTTGCTAGTATGTATAACTTAATAGGTATACCAATAGCTGCAGGTGTATTCAGTCCTTTCGGTATCACTTTACAAGTAATTAGATCACATAAAAAATCTAAAAAACATATTACTAAATCTGTAACACATTTTAGCCTTGGATGGCAGCTGCTGCAATGGCATTAAGTTCAGTATCCGTTGTTGGATCTTCACTTTTACTTAAACTGTAAGTATTCATAATAAATGCACAGCTGTATGCTAATTTATTGTAAATGTTTAATTTTTCATCAGTTATACTAAACCAACGTCAGCCACTTTGACTACATCAGAATACTTGTCAAGATCTCAAACTGAACTGGACTCAATCTCCTTACATAGAGGGTTGGATGATATAGATCCATCAGTGATGATAAGAGCATCTACATCATCAACTATATCAAAGTATGATAACTGAATCTAATAACTGTCTGTGTTTAATGACTGAATTATACATATATTTCTTTCAAAATTGCTTTTACTGAGTTTTATTTTTTATTTCACTAACATGTTATGTTGAACAATTTTTTAAACAAATTATCACTAATTTTTCTATAGGCTCTTAATGGGAAAAACAACTGTTTCTGAAGCTGAAAATCAGTTGTTAAATTCCTATGAGGATGTTGAAGATCATGATATAGGAAATTATGTCGATATAACGAAAAGTATAAATGCTTGAGACTGTAACCAATTATGTGTGACAATTTTTTTATGTTAAATGCTTACAAATCTGACCAAAAATATTTTGTAAGTTAAGTCTTCCTTTTTTTCTTACATAGTTATAAAATTTTTTATTTAATTTTTTTTTTTTAACCATGTTGTTTCCTTGTATTTTGAAGTTATCTTTAGTTTATCTATACCATATTATATAAAATATATTTATGTTAAATTTATAATTTTAATTATTTCATTACAAAATGTAAGTTCTCTATCAATTCCCTTATACTGTTATACGATTACTTTTAAGTTTATGCAATTTCATTATTGTTATTTTTTTTGTAAATAAGTTATATAATAATATTATACCTACTACTATAATAGTAGTTTAATATTATTATAATAATTGATATTATTTTACTCCAATGATGAAGTAACATTATATGATAAATAAATATTGGTTACCAATGTTTTATACCACATTATGTTAACATTTAAGCTAATACTTTTTGAAATTATAAATTTATATTTTATTATTTATATATTGTGTATGCCAAGTAGATTTATTTTTATGTTTTTATGTTTTTTATAGCATACATAATTAATTAATAATACCTCTGTAACTTACTCGTTAAAATATGCATTGATAAAATATTTTTATCATCCAAAAATACGATATACCTAAAGGTAATTAAAACAATCTGCCATAATTATTGTATAAAACAATTGTTTCAAAACAAATAATGACATGTATTGTCATATTTATTATCATTGATTATTGTTACCTAATTAATAATAATATATAACCAATGTTAATATATATTAATAATTAATAATATATAACCAATGTTGTTATATAAAGTGTATTTTGCTTTTTGTCAACATAGGGAGCTATTGCAAACATTTATAAACCTTTGTTTAAGTGTTGTTACGTAAGTTGAAAGATACGCGATTGGAAAGACAGTTTGTTTTACATTATGTGGGTTTGAATAATTAAAATACTTACAAAAAGTCTTGTCTTGGGGATTTGGGCCCAGACAGACAGCGATTTTTTCTTTTGTTAAAGAGCACTTAACATTTTTTGTTTTAACACTTTTCACAACAAAAGATTTTCATAACTAATATAATTAGTTTGATTTTTAATAAAATAGTAGTTATCAGTTAAAAAAGTTTTTTTAACGACACTTTAACCGAAAACTCTTGAAAATTTAATACAAGGTTCATAATAAGTAACTAAAAAATATCGGTGATCGGTTTACTCAAATTTTTTTTATAAGCCGTTAATGCTCAAATTTGTATAAAATGTGTAAAAATCACGATAATTTGCAAGTTATTTTGTAGATAAAAATTCATAAAATTTTTTCTGTTCATACTTAAGATTCAAAATTTTAACACTAGGTTGGTTATCTATAAGCTACTCTTCAAAAATCTTTAAAAAAATTTCTACCGGACTTAGAGGAAAAAATTATATGACTGTTTGAAATTTAAATATTTACAAAATAGCATAAAATAGCGATTTATTCTCAAACGATTTTAAATATTTGTTATAATTCAAAAAGTAGAAGTCGCAGATTTTTGAAATTTCTACCAGCTGTTAAGATTGGTATTTCCTTTATGTCATATTTTTTTTAAAATATTATATTGATTTTTAAGCCACTTATAGGCATTTAAAATATTCGATTTTTTTACCTAACCTTTGGGAGGTGGCCCTAAAAAAGGCTTTTATGACATTGTGGTTGTCTGGTTGTGCAGAGATTTGACTCAGCACAAATATGGTTCTATGCATGCGCTGTGGTAGATCTTTAGCCGTTAAAAACAATGTTTCTCGGAGTACACTATAAGGAAACGATCTACCATTGTACCCCATCGTCTACTGATCACGTGGTGTCGGTCCGTGACCTACGGTACTGCAAAACGCAGGTTTGGGCTCCATTAGTTCGACGTAATCAGCACAATATTGTTGCGATAACGTTTACAGGATAAAAAAATTATGCCAAAAAAATAACAACTACATTTAAATATCAGAAAAACATAAAAATGCCATTGTACACTAATTGTTACTTATATATACAATATTAAAAGTAACTAGATATTCAAAATTTTCTTCAAAGGATATGCTTTAATATTATATCTAGTAATAACATATTTAATTCATAAACCAAATAAATTCAATTATATTTCATCATTAAATGATGATCATATAGTTAGCACAGACGACATATATCCAGGGAGGTATTGGGACAAAATATCCAAGGTTAAAATATCCAATGGACAAAATATCCAGGGATAAAATAACCAATATATAGGATAAAATATCCAAATAAAAAAAAATTATAAAAATCTGTATAATTAATACCTGTATAATTTGTTTATTTAAATACATTATTGTTCATTTTTAGATCACATTTTAATAACATTTAACATTAATAAAACTTAATAATACAGTTATAAAATAATAATAAAAATAATATGTTGTGTTTTATAATAATTATATATTTAGTTTTATGTAAAGCGTTACACTATATCATATTTTAGTTTAAAATAATATTTAAATAAATATAGTCAGTTCAAGTTATTTATTTTTGATTAATGATTATCTGTTTAAAAAGAGGTATGTAATAAATTATCGTATTATATTTGCTATTGCACTTAAAAAAATATCTGATTCTTTTTTACCATTAACATATTCAAGACAAAGTAACTTAAGTTTTTCTTGCATCTTTACATATTTTGGTTTTTTTCATGGTGGATCCAATGTCCCCAATTCTCTTTATGCAATTTTCGTTTCGTCGGCGGTTATCTCCATGCGCATTTTTTTTATTAGTGTCCAAATACTTGGATGATTATGTACTACCTTGAGGGGTATCGTGAGGGGCCGGAGACACCCTGAGGCATTTCGTCAGCTCTCCACATCGTTTATTGAACAAAAAATTATACAATGATGGCTCTACACCATCTAAGAACGGCCTTCGGCCCACAGCAAAGCAGACTTAATTACATAGTTAATCTTGACGCTGCCGCTCTCTCTCCTCGGCTTCCCTCTTCATCAGCACCTCCTTCACGAATCGCTCTACCACCGTCCAGTTGCTCCGTGACTCCATCATCTTCCCCACGATGGTCTCGGGAGTGAATGGGTCGTTGATTGCAGCTTTCAGCTCCATTCTCCGACGCCACCACCTATCGCACAGGAAGAACGCATGCTCCGCGTCGTCCACTGGCACGAGACAGTCCACACACCTGGGGTTGTCCAACTTGCAGATCCGGTGCAGATACTGGCCGAAGCATGCGTGTCCCAACAGGAACTGTTGATTATGTATTACCTAGAAATAGTAAAAAATTATAATAATCTTGTATAAAACAAGGTTATATATATATCTAACTATTTACTAAATTTGAAACCCTATGATTCCATCCTTCACGTTGATTAATTGTTCAGTTACCATCGCGCAAAGTGGTTTCCATAACATTTTATACCGATGGCGAATACAAATTTTTTTTAAATTTTTTTATTTGGATATTTATCCTATACATTGGTTATTTTATCCCTGGATATTTTATCCATTGGATATTTTAACATTGGATATTTTGACTTGGATATTTTATTACAGGATAGTTTGTCCTAAATTCATCCAGGGGCGGATAGGTCCACCGGGATACCTGGGACTTTCACCGTTGGCCGCAACATATTTTGACAAAACGGGCCCATACGCTCGTTATAGTGAAAAATATTATTATTATAAATTTAAATTTAAAATTATAATAATAATATTTGTATAATTTAAATTTAGAATATACATTGCATCAATACATTTTTAATTCAATAACATGTTACTACTTCAACTGGCCAATCGTTTGCTGATTTAGTTGTTCAAACCTTGCAATAAAATGGCATTTCATTAAATAACTGCATTGGGAACTCGACTGATGGTTCAACAATATGCAAGGTCAATACTCAAGATTTGCTGGAAAAAATAGAGAACTTAGTTCCTGATCAAGTTCACGTATGGTGTGTTGGACATGTTCTAAATTTAGTATTGTAAGATGATATGAATGAAGAACTTGATAAAATCTAGAATCTAGATTATTGTTAAAAGTGATTAAAAATAAATAAAATATGTTGAATCCCCAAAATATTATGGTTCTAATATAATTTGTTATTGAAGTTTGGATTAGATAACATTTTATTCAAAAAGCCTTTTATTTCGACGGTGATCACTAAAAGAACCACCTTTTTCAAACTTTTTTGGAAAAACTGCTAATTCAAAAAAATGTACCAATAATAATATATAATATATCAACAACATTTGAGTATAACTATAAAACAAAAAAAAAAAACACCAGAATAACATAGAATAACTTTTAAAACTATTATGGACAAAATAAGTAATAAAATCAAAATTAAGTACTTATGGAATTTTATAAAGACTATTAGATTACATTTTTCCCGGACTAATCTGAGCATGCCTATCCGTTCTTGTATATATCAAGTAACGTCATTGATTATATATAGTATATAATATATGTATACTAAAATGCTAAATACTTAAATTAATTTGCCGTTATTATCATTTAGTTTATAAATATTTTTAAAATTACAATACAACCTTATACAACAAATATGGTAAAATCAAAATATCCTATTGATAATTTTTATTTATTTGATGTTGGTAACGTCATAGGTATGTGAATTATCTTTACAACACTTATCAATTTTCTGACAATTATTAACTTCCATGCGAAAACGTATTTATTAAAATTTTATTTAAAATGTATTAAAACGTTTGTATAGAAACCGTTATCACCGTTTTAACTCCGTCCAAAAATGTCAACGTCGTGCCAGCCCGAACATGCAGACAGCAGCAGTGATGACGAAAAAGAAATAATGCAAAGGGAGTGGAAGAAAAATCTCTCTGCAATCGAAAAGGTAACCACATCGATAACGACAGATTGAGTTGTTTTGCATTTGACCATTGGTCCCTTTATAACTTATTGTTTGTTTCTAGGTCGCGTTCAGGGAAGGAGCTACGGCTACTGACAGCCATTCTGATGTGATGTTCCAAATGGGATTCGACAACGGGTACAAAGACGGATTCAAGGATGGTTTTAAGACTGGATCCTACAAGAGCACTATGATGTAAGTGGACCAAATTGATAATTTTTCTACTTGATTGTGCTCAACACATATTCTTTACTTTTGTTCATAGGTTGTTGGATAAATTCAATTTTTCAGAAAAAAACTAAGGAAAGTAAAACATTTTGAACATTGAACCTGTTTAATCACTCAGTGACAGTGACTCAATCACTATCCACCTGACATTGAATGATGTTTTCAAAAGATTTGATAATCAATTGAAATTGGTAAGCTAAGTAAGATATAGTTATTGATATAGCCTTTGATATATGTTATTAAAAACAGTTTTCAATAAAAAAAATATTTTTGATTGTTTTGGGAAAATTCACATATTGAAATTTTTTTATAAAACTAATTTTAAGCTCAAATTCTATATCTGTTATTAAATTTATAGGTATATACTTACCGTAAAACAATTTTGTATCAATTTCTTTTAAAAAAATAAAAAAAATAAGTCCATCAATTCATTTTTCTCCTTCTATTAATATATGAATACAAGTTTTGTATTTTTATCTATAATGGTAATTATTTAAGCAATAAAATGTATGTATAAACATAAAAATTATCCATGTAATTTTTTTTAACTTTAAATCTGTAGGTATTTAAATTTAAATAAAATAGGTAAATAATCATTGTATGATAAAATGGTAATCTTCATTAATTATTTTCATAGTTATTTAGTTATAATTTTTATACATCTGTGTGTTAATTTTATTTAAATTTGTAGTTTAAAGTGGAAGTATATATTCGGGCTTAACTTTATGTACATAATAGCATTTTTAATAACAAAAACAAAAAAAAAAAAAGATATTTTAAAGTGGTAGGTGTAATCAATTAAATTAAAGTTACGTGATCAAAAATTACCAAATTGTATTTTTCATAATGTTTTAACCATCATTATCTTTTATGTCTGTTTACTTTATGGTAATTTTTATATTTTTTCTCCATTCATCTATTACAGAAATATTTCAAATGAGTAACTACTTTTAGTAAATTCATTTTTATTCACTTAATACCCCACAAAAGTTATAATAATACAAATTTCAATAACAAAATTATGTAAATAATTATTTTAAATATTTGTTATTTAACTAACCATAAAAATAATTTAATAAAACCAGTATGATTATGTACAAGCCAATTTATCAAAGATAACAATTTTATTAATCACTGTCATCATTGGGTGGGTTTAGTGGCTTATGACTTTCTTCATCTGAACCAAACGGTATATCTTCTTCAGAGTCGTTTACCATTGAGAATGCAGGATTATCTTTTGTTATTGAAGATTCTAATGGTTTGAAAGAAAAAAAAATGATTGTCTATATTATGTTACTATGTTTTTCTGACTATTTATATTTACCGAATCCAGGTTTTTTAGTTGGTGAGTAAACCGCAGCCAAAGTAAACACATAGAAATTGCAAATACCGTAAAAGGTCATAAACAATGCTGATGTCATGTATTCAGTGTTCAAATCGGCAGCAAACGAGTCTTCAATCAGTCCAAGCCCGTATTGCATGTGTGTAATGGTCGAACATATTGTAAGTGATATGACCATAGAAATCGTTACGAATTTCAGTCTAGCATCTATCAATATTACAAAAATATTAAAATACTATAAAAGTATATTATTTATACGCTCATTCATTGCTACATTGTTAAATATTTCTCACCGAAATATGGCATGGACCGTAAATCACTGTACGCTCTCAAAATCAAGCACACTAGGTACACGATGTATACAATAACGAAAATGCCTACACATGACTTGATGTTCTAAAACGATGGAAACAAACGTGCATTACAATAGTAGGTACTTTCGTTGCTGTAGCGCATTTATCTTGAACACTTACCGTATACGCGTTAGAATCAATCTCGTAGCTGAATGCTGGATCTTCGACTTCGTTCATGCGACGGTATTTGGCCATTATAACTCCGCACAACCAAAACGGACCGACCAAGATAGCTTTAGGAAGATAAAACGCTAACGGTTTCCTCTCGTTCTGAAAGAAATTGATACGTGATCGATTGTATGCTAATGAAAGCATTCGAATGTTTTTGAATATTACGTTCAGAATTCACGTACCTGACGAAGTCCGTGATAGATACAAAGCCAAAAGAATAAAATTGCGCAGATAAATGTCACTTGGAAGACGCCGTCTAGCATTCCAATCAGTTGATTGCTCGTAAGAAGTGTCAGTGGGAAAATGGGATCTAAAAACACACAAGTAGTTATCTATGTGTGGTTATTTTCAGTTCTGCGATTATCTAACCCCACGCGATTAAACCTCCGTATCGTACCTACCGTTAAATAATATCAGTAGGGGCAATAAGACGACAGTCCATTTTTGTTCGTACGACCAATCGGCCACTGGAAATTTTCTCAGCGAATTTGCGAAACAACACTGAAAACGATTCATGTAATTTATCGTATACACTGGACTAATAAAATATGTGGGTAGTACTCACAAGTATTCCAAAAGCACTGAGCAAATAAATTAGTCTGAACCATATTTCCATTTGAGTGTAGCCAGGGTTGTATGATTTGTACTGCAGGCAAAACCATACAGTATTTTTATCCACGACATATTAGTGGGGCTTATTATTTAATATGTACTATAGTGCAAGGCTAGGCATTATCGAGTAAAATGGTTATTTTTGATCAAGTTAGAACTAATTTTTTATTAAAAATAATTTCCGATTTGCACAATAACAATTTTTCCATGATATGCTTATAAATCGGATACTTCATTGGTTTTTTAGTATTTTTTAGTCACGATAAATTGATTTTAGTTTCGAATTTAAATCCCAGAGAAAATTAAAATTATTTATTTTCTATTTTCCTTGTCCTACTTAGAATCGATTAACTTTTTAAAGTTAATAAAAGAAAGAAATAATTTTTAATTTAACTTACATTTCTCTAAATTAATTTATTAAAAAAATTATTAAATTACTCAGCATTACTTTTAAAATTATATAACATATTTAACTAAAGTATGACCGTTTTAAACACACTCACGTAGAATATAACTTCTTTTACTTGGTACTTCTGATGAAACGTTTCCAGGTTGTAAAAATCCACCTTGAACGTATAATGAGTGTAATGAATGTACGCGATATGAGCTATAGGCACTTGATTACATAACTGCTGTTTACAAAGCAAATGTCTTGTTCTGCAAGAGACAATAACAACACGATTATTTTAGTAAGATTTTTACTAGGTCGTAAGTAAACGGTTTTCGACCACGTATCGTTCACCTGTTGTTCTTAAACACTTTTACAATGTCGGTGGTTTCGTGTTGCGGAGTGATTCCCTTGATGGACATACTGATCTTGAAACTTTTATCATAAGTCTCATCTGCCAAAACAACAGCACATTGTAAAATCACCAAAGTCACCACGTAAACGTGTTCACGTTTCATGTGAAATCGACACGGCACGTGCAGCCAACGGTGGTTCACTTACCATCCTTGTTGCCCGTCAACACGACCGCTATTAACCACAGCCTCTGGTTGTACACCGTCAGACTGGGGGTTTTCATGACGTACGGACCCTGCGGCAACGATCCATTTGTGTGCTTCAGCACTTCGACTCCGCTCACCTTGCTCGTCAGCGTGATCGGTGGTCCTGGAGACAAACCAAACGTTAACGGAGTTGATGAACTTGGACAAATATAATCAACAAACGAAACGAAAACTATGAGGGCCGTGGCGCGCATAGACCCGCGTAACGCCTACCTGTCAATCCGATGAACAGCACCAGTCCCATGGCCGTCAACAGGACGACGAACACCATGACGAACTCCCGCTTGTTCATCGAGTACAGACGCATGTGCACGGACCTGTAGGGACACACACCGTTGAAACGTGGGACACGAGGGCTTGCGGCGGCGAGCAACCGGGGCTCCGGCACGTGTGCCGCGCGCCGCAATAAACTCCTTACCGTTCGCATCGGTCGTGATGGTAGGCCGGCGAGATGTATCGGTTGAAATCGCTGAACAGGTCATTGAACTGCGACACCAGATTTCTGACCGCCATCAGGCAACCGCCGGTCGGCAACCCGTAACCGGTCTCGGAACCCTCGATCGTGTCCATTGCCGCGGGCCCCCGAACGGACGGCCGAACGTGTGCTATGTGGCGCGGGCGTTGTCGCTTTCGACCGCGGTAACGATCCGTGCGGCACGCGCGCGCTGCGTTCACCGTCCTTCAAACGCGCACCATTTCGCAGCAGCACCGTGTACGACGATCCTTACGAACGTTTCGAGTGGACCCTGTTGTCGCGGGACTCGCAGCGACGCGCGCACATCGCCGTGATCATGTGCCTTTGATCCCAGTGGTGATTGGGTTGAGGTATTGGTGCTGCACGCGTTCTAGGTCCGTGGTGTGCGTGTATCTACGTACTGCTAAATGTAATGCGTCGGTCCTACGTGAAGGTGTTGTGCGGTAAACAGCTGTTATTGATCCAACCCTTCGCCCAGTAGTACCCAACCCCTTTCCGTCGATGCTGCCCACTTCCCCCACCCCCACGTGGGCCGTTTCACGCGCCGGTCGACGGACACCGTCGCATGCGCAAGCTTCAGTAGGTACGCAATAATAGTAGTTTTTTTTTTTTTCCATTAGCTTTTGGTAACCGTTTAGCTCATTAATCACATTACTTATCAAAACAATATTAATAAATGTTGATATGTAATACAATCAAAAACAACAAAAGATATTTAAATGGTAAAGTCAACTTCCTGAATAAACGCAATAATAATAGTTACAACCCGTTAAAAATTTGAACAGAGATTGAAAGAACTATAATAGTTACAAGCGGAAAATGCCCGTGTTTGAAACCGCAGTAGTCGAAATGCGCGTAAATTCATTGATCATTCGAGTCTGTTGTTGCGTATTTGTTGGAAATATTGATAGGGGAGTCCCGGGGCACTGCCTCGTTTTGTCCTATGATAAATATGCCACTAGAGAGCGTATGAATTCAATGTTCTCTCCCCTTTCGATGAGTGAAAATACACTGGTTCCGAGTTTCTTTCGCGAATGATTCAAAATAGTATTATAATACATATTTATTAATAGAATTTCAAGTCAACTAAACATGAAAATAGTATGTCTTCAATGTCTCTCAATCGAACGTACATAAAAAATGAAAAATAACCTACCGCCAAAATTGTCCCGCGGACTTGATACACTTTTAATCAGCGGTTTTCATATGGCGCGCATAAAGCTAGATGCTACGCGAAGAAATATTTTGGCATCATTGTTATTGTTTTATTATTGTCAATACTCAATATTATTTAATTTATTTGTTATCGACGTTTTCATTCTTAAAACATTTATCACCATTCATATTAATTAGTAACTATTATAATTAACCACAATGAAAATAAAAACTATATCTTTAACGTTTGTCCTTTTTTTATTTTTATATATTTAAAAATATTTTGCGGTAAAGCATTATAGCTCATATTTTGTACAATAAATACTTATATTTTAATAATTATGTAGTTTCAATTATAAAAAAAACTCCAAGTATATAGAATTACAGGGACATTTTATTTTTTCTAAAGTAAAAAAAGGTCTTTTAGCCAAATGATACGTGAAGATTTATTCAAATCACGTAAATGATATGTAGATACAGAAAGGTTGGAAATCACTGTTAAAAACTCAAGTTGTATAGAACTTTGGTATACTTTCGATTATTCGTTGTAGGCGTACCTAATATATAAGTAATGCAATTGTCAATGATTTGACAGGATAATGATAATAAAGTCCGATAACTTCATAAACTACTTCTTTCGAAATCATAATAATTTCTGTAATATTTCTGTTCGTTCACACGAGGTTTCTCAGTGAGCCCCGTAACTTATTACGGAATGAAATATAAATAACATTTATTATACTGACACTTTGCTCTCTATACACATAAATTGTTTCGGCAACGTATGCGTATATATACGTGTCGATTAAGTATGTACGCTTTATGCAAGCATGTAATAATATGTTATACTTCTTTTTTTCATGTAGATGTCGTAATGGGTGCTTGAAATATATTTTGATTTTTTTTTGAAAATAATTATCCAACACATTAGTTTCCAACGTCTAATATTTATCAATGCATTTTTAATCGTAATGCGATAATTACGTACTAAACAATCATTTATTTATTCCCTATTTTATTTAATTGGCTCATAAAACTTGTGTATATTACGAATATACTATGTTTATTATTAGTAATTGTCAGCTATATAAATTTAGAATGGTTAAAAATTATCTTAAATCATTTCTAATGATGAAAAATCTAACAGTGCACTGTTTCAACTGTAATTTTTATATTGTTGCATTCGAAGTAATTGTTTATGATTAGTGATAAATTATCGTTTTCAAAAAACAATTTTAAGCAAAGGGTCCGAGTAGTATATAAATATATATGTATAAGAATTATTTTTATTATTATCTTAAAACACAAAATCAAAACCGGTAGATCCAAATATTTTAAATTTTTGCGTTGCCTTCTTATAATCAAAAACCATCACATAATAACGATGCTATATGAAAATGTTCTTATCATACAATATGAACTAAATGAAAATACGTGCGCAGACCCGTATTTCAGTGGGTCAATTGCATACAATACTTTTGGGCCCTATATTAACAAGACGTATTATATGTATTATTATATATTTAATATATTGTTACTTATTAATAATTAATATTTTAATTTTTTATTTAATATTGTGGTATATTATCATAATAAGTTTTTGTATGAACATTTAGTTTTATTTATTACTAAGTATTTCACAATAAATTACACTTAATTTGAATAATATCTATTCAAATATGGACCCCATATTCCTAGACTTAAATTGTATGGCCCCATTTACAACATTTCAGAGGGTACCCGGGCACATCTAGCACCCCCGTGCGAACGCCTATGACTATTCAATAATTATAAAACATTTCGAACATGAAACGTGATAAAGACAAACAATATTTAATTTTGATAAAATAATATATAATTAAGTATATACTATTTCAACAGTGATGTTAAATGTTTTTACAAAAAAATATCTTCATATTATTTTATATTGAAAATCATATCCACTATAAACTAAGTATGTGTTGTTTTAACCACGTAATTATCTCGTTGGTGATTTTGTGATAGAACACGGACCCGTTGTCATCTCCATATCCGAATTCAGCAAAACTCATCAAATGATCATTGCATAAAATCGTCGCAGATATCTCGTTTCCCTACATAAAACAAAATATTATTATAGATATATGCACATTTTTGAACCAGTTAATGTAGTGTAAGAAATGAAAACGAAGCCAACATCACAATAAAATATAATCAATAATTTGAACGGTCATCATTATAATAATGTGTTAATGCATTACTATACATTCTTTCGAAACCGATGGCGTTCACGGCTATTTCATCGAAAGCTATTAAATAAATTCCAGTTTTATTGATCTCTAAAAGGAAGTGTTTGATGTTAATTGTTCAAAAAATAGTTATCGTTATTTTATCGTGTGTTTTATTTTAATCGTTGCATTTTTCGTTTAGTGCATTGTACGCATATTTAAACGGTAACCGTGTTCGAAACTAACTTTGAACATTTTGAACGCTGGACACTCGGTTGTGTTCAAATAGTGACAGGGTCCATACGGACATGGGATCTGGTTCATTAACAAGTATTCGTAGAAAAAATTCTCAACGCCCATATCGTGTTTGAATAGCGACCAGTACATGGAGTCGCAGTCTTCGTTTACCGGTTCGGTTTCATTGTATTTTAACTGTTGATAGTCGACAAATAATGTGCGCTGAAACTCGGGAATCACCTGAACAAGCAATTGTACCGACACTCGGTTGTTACTTTCGCACGTAATAAAACACATAACGTTGTGTTATACGTCGCAGTGTTGATTTCCGGTATAATATTTTGTAAACGGAATCTCTAGTTATGCGCGTTTACATAGGAACAATATTATTTGGTACATTTCGCAGTGCATTGCAGTTGGATCCGTGCAAACTGACCGGTTTTCGTAAAAATTTAGTACGAAATTACGCCATTAAATTTTTGATACTATTTTGTACATTAAATTATTTGTATTTCGTTCAATTTTGAATTGTATTCCACCCGGTCTCTCCTCGCCGTCAGAAAAAAATGAACTAAAACAATTAGAGGACATTTCTCGTATTCGTGGACAGGACGATTTTTTTTTTTTGGATGAACTATAGGGACGGGTGTATTGTGTGCGTGGACAGGATTATTCTAACGGGAATGGTTGAAGGTCACGCGTTTCGCTTCATTCACTTCAACGAAATCAACGCAACGTTAATTTCATTTTTTTTAAATTCTGAGTGAAACTAGGAATATGCATTGGGTTTACCATAATATTTGTGTGTGTTTTTTCTTTTTTTTGATACTTGTGTATCGACCACAAAGATTGCTCTGATCATCATAACCATAAGAGATCTCTAATAAAAAATGTAGTCGAGGTGATACTTTGATAAATGGTTATTTTAAGAATTTCCCAACAGTTTTTTCATAATTGCGAAAATTTGACAAAAAGTTATAAAAAAAATGGTCTCATGATTTTCGACAAAATTGAATTTTTGTTTTAACTCTCTCCAAATCTCTTTCATCTTCATACCTCAATACTGCACCAGACAAAAGCCATGCTGTTATATTCAATAGGAAACGATATTTAAATCCCTCTCCCATCACCTTAGATGGCAAAATTATTAATTTCTCTGACTCAGAACCTTATTTAGGTCTTAAACTGGATCCTAAACTTAGATGGGTTCCGCATTTTAATTATAATTTTAATTCCACTGTCTCTAAATGGTCTAACTTATTTAGAGCCATTGCTGGAACCTGGTGGGAAGTGCACACATCATCCCTATTATTAGTGTTTAAAACAGTAATTCGTTCCAAAGTGGACTATGGTTCTTTTTTATTCTCCTCTGCCTTTCTTACATACAAGCTTAATGCTTTACTATCTTCCTGTATCCGAACCGCTATCGGTGCTTTATATTTTTCTCCAAACGTATGTTTGGAGGTTGAATGCCTTTTTCCTCCCATAGAAATCAGATCCCGTTAGCTTGCTGGTAAATTCTTACTAAAACTAATTTCTAATTCTTCTATGACCATCTTTGATTCATTCCTATCTCTTTCTACATGCTGGAGTTACACCCCCAAAACACTCCCTATTCTTGTTTCTATTACATCTTCCATCTCTCCATTTACTTCTATTTTTCTTACCCCAATAAATCGATTACACTGTTACAATGTCCCATATGAGGCTTATTAGCTTATTAGTTCCCCACATATTCATATACTCCCAGACACTTTTAATTTTCCATGTGATAAGTCTATGGTCATCCCTACTATTAATCACTTTTTTAACGATTTTGTTAACTCAAATTTCCCCCTACTATTGTTTGGTATTCACTGATGGCTCTGTTACGGACAATTCATCAGGATTTATATTTTTTATTTCCGATTTTCAGTTAAAATACGTTGACAATCTTTCTCGTTTTTCTTGCTCGTTTACTGCGGAATGCTTTGCTATCCTTTCAACTCTTAAAACAATCAAATCTCTAAATTATGACAAGTTTCTTATCATTTCAGATTCACAATCAGCTATTTTCTCAATGAATACCAGTCCCTTCAACTCTAATATTTCACCTTTTACCTTTCTATTAAAATCAATCATTTTCTCTTTAAAGTCTTTCGATCGATGCATTGAATTGTTATGAGTTCCAAGTCACTTCGGTATATATGGTAACAAGATAGTGGATAAGCTTGCAGTCTCCTCCAAATCCATCATCAGAACATCAACACTCAATATTCCACCTTTTGATTTACTTCCCTTTATATTTAAGTGCTATAAACAAGCTTGGCAAAATAAATGGTCTTCTCTCCCAATTAACTTCGTTTCCTGATATAGACATATCAACTCCTTAATCCCCCTAATCCCTAAATCCTGGTTTCATAATCTACCTCTATCTAGGCCCGTCGTTCTCAACCGGTGTGTCGCGACACACTAGTGTGTCACGTACTACCGTGGTGTGTGTCACCAAAATATAATTAATTGAAATTGTAGCTTTTGATATAGTTACTGTATTATGATGAAATAATAAAAAAAACACAGATTAGAAAGCAATTATGAAAATTTTTTATTGATTTGTATCTCATTTATTAAAAATATCATCAAATACAACGTTAATTTCAAAATTGTATACGTTTCAAAACGATTCATTTTGGATTTTTCTGCAAAACAAATATGCCGGAACGAACAAGAAAGTATTACAAATTTTATTTCCTTTTTCAACATAATTTAACTTAAATGAAGTTGCATAAATGAATCAGCATTTTCGATATTATAAATAACAAAAAGCAAAAAATTAGCCTACATTAAAAGATATTGAAAGTAAATTACGACATAAGATTGTCAACCATTCAACTACAGTTCGAAGACCTTTGTTTAGTTTGCCGATCACAAGTATGTATTACAATAATTTCTTTATAAACTAATATTGTTTTTTATGGTACTTATCTATAGTATTTTATTTGAACTGTTTAAATTTGAATTAAGTTAATTTAAAGTTAATAAATTATTTTATTTATCTTTTAAAATACCAAGATATACATGTGTTTATTTACAATAGTTTATAATTTTTAACGTTTTGAAAATCCATCAGTCGTTTCAAGTGTGTCGCCATTTTCATGAATCTAAATTAATGTGTCGTCCTTAAAAAAGGTTGAGAACCACTGATCTAGGCAACAGATAGCTCAATTCTCGCGTCTTTGATTTGGTCACAATCTTCTCCCGGCTCATGCATTTCACCTATCATTAAACCACTCTCCTTTCTATACTTGGCATGATGGCGATATTAAGTATGATTTTTCGCATATTCTAATGACATGTCCCTCACTTGCAGACCCTCGCCTCAGTTTATTTACATTTTTCCGCCATTATAACATTTATTCTGTTGAAAAACATTGATCCTTCAATTCTCAATACTTATTCCATTACAGTAATTTTAAGAATTCTAAATTTTATTAGATCCGCTGAGTTCCTAATTTATTTTAAAGTTTACTATTTAATATTCCATTTTTTTTTATTATTTATTTATTTATTTATTTTTTTACTTTAATTTTATTGTTTGTTATGTTTCTAATATTTTTTTATTTCTTATTTTCCGTATATTTTTGTCATATATTTTTTGTTTTGTTTTATAAATAAGTGTTAAGCTGTAATAATTTAGAAATTAAAAGCTTTATTAAAAAAAAAGTAATTTAATTAAAACCATTTCTTAGTTTCGAAATATTTTAATAAATATTAGATAAATATTAGATAATGATCACATTTACCTACGACCAAAACGAATTTCTTTCGAATATAATAAATATTGCTAAGATTAATTTTTACTCATACTATTTTCAATTTGGAAATAAAAAAAAAGAATAATACAAATTTATAATCTAACTTGCTAATATGAGACTCGAAAATACTCAACATTTTAATGTAATATACCGTTTCATAGATAATACACTATTTTTATATATAAATATTAATCATATACGTACACAATTACATCTATTTACTTTTATTAACACAAATGCAACCAATGGATTTTGATGGAACACAGCTTTTATTCCTAAACATATCTGGCTTTTAATCGATTGATGAAGTCTCGTGTTGATAAATCCTGCAGCCACTCTATATGGATTATCCATTGACATCTCTAAAAAGCTTGAAAAAACATATTATTCGGGAAATAATGAGCAATATATATTATTGTGTACTTATTCGATACTTATAATTATAAAAAAAAAAAAAAAATGTATAATTCTGTTGTTCTGTTCGAACTACTTATTATGAAATAACATATTCTTTAACAATCTGAAATTTAAGTCTCTAACTTTTTGACCAATTAATTTTTTGTTTTTTATTTCAAGAATTGGGTATAAGTGTATAGACTATATTTTTAACTAGAAAAATATAAGTGTTATAAAAAACGGATAATAATATATCTTTATACATACATAATTCTACTGTATGTGTGTATGTCACTGAACTCCTTCTAAACTGCTGATCCGCTAATTGTAGATAATTTTCTACTGTACGAACTTTGGTTAAAATGTATAAACCGTCATTCTGATGTTAAATTTATGTAAATCATCATTATCGGGAATTTGTTTATTTTAGGACGTAAAATTAAAATATTATAGGTTGTTTTTAAAAACCATACATCGATGTTACTTATATTTTAGTAAATAATGAGATACCTCTTAATTGATATAGTTGTAATATTTATTTTAATTGCATAGGTAATAATTATAATAATTGTTAATAGGGTGAAAATATTTTAAGCATAAAATTGATTAGAAAAGTATTCATCTCATGTTAAATAAGAATAATTTATAACAATTGTTCGTATTATCCTATATGCAATAGATGTACTAATGTTCACGTTAAAATGATTATTCCGTATACTCAGAAATATGACACTATCTAAATACTTAATAATATAATAAACAAATAGTTTACTATTTTTTTGTGATCGGTGTGGTATGTGTTAAACACCAACTAGCTGCAACTAAAATACATGGGCTATAGTTCCACGGAACCAATATAATTCCCTGAAATTAATATAAAACAAACAATTTTCAAATATCATGTGATTTTGAGTAGACTATTGGCAATTTAATGTTTAATGATCATACTACAAATGGATGCTCTCCGTTGAACGAAGGGAATTCATATATTTCTCTTTGGATCATTGGGTATTATGGCTATAAGCAAATTATATTCTTGATTGATGTAAAATGTTATATATAAACTTTAACGTATATTATGGATTGTTGTTGCAACTGCTATATTTATAAAATGTTTCCTAGCAACAATAGTATCTAAAATATTTTTACACATGATAATCGAATTTCGTATAAAGTATATTATAAAGATAATTTTATCTACACATTGTCGTGTATGTAAAAACATTTACACTTGCTTACCATATATGCAGGTGTTTGTAAACTATTTAGTGTGTTCTTTGGATATTTATTACTTGTGTACAGAGGCGTACCCAGAAATTTTTTATGGAGGGGGGGTCCAAAATTTTTATTTTATCTGTTCTCTAATTATAAATATAATTTAATTAATTTCCAACAAATTACTGTTAATAACTATAATAATAGCCACAATAGTTATACACACTCACACATATACAGAAAGTTTTACTACAATAGGTATAGGTACTATAATTTTAAATCAATTTTTATTTGGTAATAAAATGGTATAAAAAATTACATTATTTGACTAATAATTAATTTAAAATTTTAATCTCCTGTTTTTTTTTTACAAGTTCCTCAGTTATATCATCTGGTGTTAAGATTTCATTTCGATGAATATTAAGCATCGTAAGTCCATTTAGTCTGTCTTCCGATACAGTATTTCTAAGATATGTTTTAAGATTTCTTAATGAAGAGAAACTTCTCTCAAAAGTACATGTTGTGACCGGTAATATACATAATAGTTTTATTAATTTGTATATATTTGGGAGCAAGTCTTCATCTCAAAATTGTAGAAATTGTATTACAGTTTTTGGCTTTTGATCTACTTTAGTTCTTTTTAAGACATTTTAGATTCTGAACGGAGTGAAGAATGTATTGATTTTACAATGATGTGTGTTTTTTTTTTTATTTTTTGTATTTTTGTGACTGTCAACACGATTTGGGGCAGTTTGGAGCTGATTGTGATTCTACAAATGTTCTACAAATTGTATAAAAATACATCAAAATTCGCTTCAAAAATACACTAAAAATTTATAATAACAGTCTCAAATGTTAGGGTTATTATAAAAATTACTGTTGCGAAAATTAAATTGTACGATTACAATAATTCTGTGATAACACTTCGCGCCATAATTATTAATGAAATCAGTCCGCGTTATCAGCACAGAATAAGACATTTAGTCGTACCTGTCCTTGGTATAAAATTAAACACGGTTTATACATTATAATCTATATATATATAAAAATGGAGACAAAAAATTCGAAATTGCATCAGTTGAGAACGGCTGGGCCGATTATCTTGATTTTTTTTTTTAATTATAGAGAATGTCGTGGAGCGGGTTTATAGGGTATATATATGGACCTAATTCCACCCCCGGGTGGTCAAACAGGAATTTTGAGATTTACGATAGAAATTTTTGTTTTTGTTTATAAATGGTTGCTATGGGGGTTATAATATTTGAGAATAATATTTATTTATTAGTGGTTAATATAATGAATTACACGACGTTGCAAGGTAACCAAAAAAAAAAAAACATAAATAAGTACTTTGAATATTTTCTATTTGTTTGTGTCATTAAAAATGCCAAGAAGACTCCAGAATGCCAATTTTTGTCGTAGAACAAATGCAGCTACAATCATGAGAAATAGAAGAGCGCAAATAACAGACGAACAATGCCAATCCGATAGTGCGAATGATTCGTAGTTGGCTCACGCAGAGCCAGGCCCAGCTCAAGAGGTAGGCGATATAGGCCCACGCCTAGGGCGGCATTTTTTCTGGACAATTTTTATGTATAAAAAAAAATATTTTATAAAATATTTACATGTAAGGGGCGACAAAAACTAAATTTCGCCTATGTTTGTTTAAACACTTGGGCCGGACCTGCGCAGAGCAAATGACCAACTACGCCAACAGGTACATCGAACATTTAGATGTAGATTTAGATCTGATTCATTCCTGCGTCAAGCATTCCAGTATGAGCCCGATATTGAATATTATGCTCATTCAAAAGTAGTAATTTGTGCTATGGTCAAGGAATGCCCGCACTGCTATGTTCCAAATTCAAAAATGAGCCAGTCTGGATGTGTTGTGCTTCAGGAAAGATGCAACTACCTGAAATTGAAACACCACCTGAACCATTGAACGGTTTTAATAGATCCAGATTCTAACGTGTTCCTGAAGTCAATTAGAACTTTCAATTCATGTTTTCAAATGACATCGTTCGGAGCAACAGAAATAGTTCGTAATACTAATGCAAATGGTCAACAATACAATTCTATACTACGGATTTTAGTACGTTAAGGTTAGGTTAGGATTTTGTATTAATTGATTATATTAATCCACCGTATTATGTCAAACTTGGTATAACTTTGATACTTTAATAGATTTAAATCATACACTAAGGTACGTACAAACAGCACTAGGTCCGCGATCTACCGCAGGTAGATTGCCTACCTGATAATATACTGCTGTGAATCAGAATTTTTATTCTGGAGAGAAAACTTAAGATAAATCTAGAACATCATCCACCGAATATTAAATAACGAGTTGAACAAAGTTAGAGTCATATAGAGTTGGTATATTTAACGAGCAACGAAGTGCACGGGATCAGCTAGTATTATATAATAATATAAGCTATAAGCTTTGTATATTGAAGATAATGGGAAATTAAAATACACTGTAAACCTACTATTATTATACTATTTATTATTAAACAATTGTGTAAATGTAGAAATTTCAATGGGAGGGGTCTGGACCCGTACACCCTCATTTGGGTACACCCCTGCTTGTGGAGGAAATGTAAGATTTAAAAAATTCCTTCCATCCTAGAAACGATAACAACTAGTCAATAACAAATAAATCTTAACTTCTATTTCATTGTTTTCAGTACATTTAGTACTCGTTATTAATCGTTATACTGACGTCCAAATGAAGTATATCCATCATCATGTAACATCAGTGTATCATTCACAATAATTGCTGCACTGTAGGCATAAACGCAGGAGGAGTTTTAGGGGTTCAACCCCCTCTTCCTTTTTGGAAATATCAGAAAACATTTTATAAAAAAAATTACCTGTTATACAAGTGTAGTCATTTCAAAGTTTCCCATGAGACTTGCAAATTAAATATGTAAATATACGAAGTATAAATTATATAATGAGTAATAAAATATGCTATTTATCAACATTTTACAATTTATTTATTTTCAAACCCTTTCCCCTCGACATTTTTTCCTAAGTTTGTTCTTGCTGCACTGTTATAAAAAAAATTATATTGATATAACGTATTATATAGGTATAGTAAATAATATGTACTCCAACTTAATAGAATTGTAAATTTTTTTTAAATTTGTCAATAAAAAACCATAATTACTGAGCTAATCATGCTGTTTAAAATAATATTATGTCAACAATCGTACATTCTGTGTTACACAATGTTAACCATAAACAAAGGAACGCTCAGCAAACTGGACAATACTACAATGTACCTAATGTATACGAACGCAGTATTCGTCGGATAGAAATAATGCTAATAATTCATCGATCTGCATTTATTTTGTCGTTATTCCCTATAATTTACGTGACTACAATACAATATAAATTAATTATCCAATACATGTATATTGAATAAGCATTACCTCATTGTCGAGTAAATAAATGACTCGTGTTTACATACTTTCGTGAAGAAAACTTTCGTGTCTATATTCACAGATGTCTACGTCTGTATACGTTAACGCAGCGGTTCCCAACCTGTGCACCGCGGTGCCCTTAGGGCACCGCGAACTCATTTAAGGGGCACCATGACTCATCGAAGAATGAAAAAAATTATTAAATTATATATTAAAAATTTACAATTTATTGTAGTTGAATAGACAAAAAATTGTTTTACGTACAAAATTACTTGGCATACTATCTGTATATCTAATATTAAATATAGTATTTATATTTATACGAGACAGGATTTTCGGCTTATACAGCTATTAAAACCAAATACCGCAAACGCCTTAGTGTAGAACCTGACCTCCGTATCCAGTTATCTCAAATTGAATCAGATATGGTCAAAATTTTAAAAAATAAGCAGCCTCAAATTTCTCATTTATTTTTAGTTTTTCACAATTAAAGCAGTATTTTTTCTTTTTATTTTCAACTATAAAATCGTAATTTGTTAATAATATGTTCAATAAAATTATTTAAATCACTTATGAATGAAAACTAGTGTTTTTTTTTATCGCGTTCCTTGTAATATTCATAGAAGAGCACCTAACAAAATGTGGACAAACAAAAGGGCACCGCCGGCGAAAAAGGTTGGGAACCGCTGCGTTAACGTTATCTAGTTTGCACCACGTGTATGCTTTAGCACTTGCAATACATATTGGAAATCCATCGCGTGCAGCATGCGATGCACTCATCCTTTTTTCCTGCTGGTTTAAAAATCATAAAATATAATTATTGTTATTATTATTATTTTACTAACAATACGCTACATAACGTACACCGATTCTTACATACATGTATTGTAACTCGTAAACGCTGATATAACAACAATAATGCATGTTATTAAACAATAATGTACGATCGTTGTGTGCGTGCGAACACATAATAATATACTCCATGTGTGGTTTGTACAGAGTGATCTTGTAAGCCGATCAAGATCTCTATTATTATAAGCGTAGTGTAAAATAAAAACATTTATTATGTATAGGCGCATATACATATATCATTTAATTAATCCGTGTATGCAGTCTCTGAAGAAACAGCTGCAAAATCTCATTTGTACGGAATATCGAACCCGCGGTGTAGTATTATAATTTTTTACAAGCAATTAAAGTATAGACGAGCGTAGGAAGGCAAATAGTGATGGAGAATAATTGTTGGATCACTATGTATATAAAATATTCACCGGTCATCTACGGTTTTTTTTTTTTTTTTTTGTAAGAAGTATTCGATTGTAAAAAAATCTATTGAAATCATACATTTTATTTGAACCAAATAATCAGTGTCGTTATAAGACTGGTGGGAACCGAATGCAGTGTAGAGTAAACACTACAATAACAGAATGTCTATCCGGCACACGCGCGATAACCGTCTCGTGACGATGTTTTCACACGTGAACAAAAACGATTTTTTCACGAAAACAATCGAATCGAACGGGAAAATGATTACCGTTTCCGCCGCTGAAAAAAATTAAACACAAATTACCTTGTGCATACATAATCATCATTTATACTACACCATGAATCGCGTTGGTTCTTGTGGTGAGGGAGGAGTGTATTTAAGCATGTGATCGGGCGGTTTATGACTTGAAGGCCCCAGACGGATAAACAGAACCGTTAGGTTATTGGTCGTCAAACATATCATAAATACGAGTATAACATAAATACCATCTAACGAAATGATCCTCGTACTACGTTATTCTTCACTACACGTGCAAACGCACATTTTCCCGTTTTTTCGCCTTTTAAACAAACGTTGCAATCGCAATGCAATGGTTGAATAAGACAGATTTTCCGGGGCAAATCTCTTCTTAAGCCCGAATCAGCGGCCCCGTATGACTGGTACGCACAAACCGTCACCACGACACGCTGACGAAGCTATCACAGGGCAAAGTGGCAATACCCAATACGGTTTCTATAGTATTGAATTGGTTCTCTGTTTACTTTGCATATTTATTAATTATCTGCTAACTATTTTCATTTGTCGTTTCGCAGTATGTAGGTTTGCGTTTGAAAGAACAATACGACGGTGTACGAGATATATTTTGAATGTTCACAAAAGTTTTACATTGGGGCTTGGTTTATTTACTGCACCGGAGCCCATTCCTAACTAGCTACGCTACTGGTTCTAACCAACCGACTCGGGCCAACACCTGCCACTCGCACGCACGCGCACAACGATGTTCAATGCGAAGGCGGCGGTCGCTCGACGGTCGACCAGTCGTAATTGCGCGGCCGTCTAGTGCGCGTGTTTCCCGTGTCTTGTGCCCGACCGCTACACCGGTACAGCGAAACGCATGGACAATTCGGAAAAGAGATAGGAAACGATAACAGTTGAAAAAAATCACCCTTCGTACATGTGCGGCATCGCGATCGTCCTTTGATATTCGTTCTTCTCGTGCGTTGCCGAAATATTTCAGAGGGAACTCGATATTGTTATTTTATTATTATTATGACTTAACGTCGACCGGCGTGAGTGCGTGCCGTTAGCAGGTGCTAAACGTGACTGTTACGTAATATGCCTTTGTTCAACCGAAAACACGGGCAAAAGATCAAGGAAGATCCGTCGTCCACGGCCGCACACCATCGGCACAACGAACACGACGACCATGTGAAACAAAACCTGGTGTTCCACTGCCAGCAGGCTCAGGGAAGTCCCACGGGGTTGGTGTCGAACTTCTCTAACGTCCGCGAACTGTACCAAAGGGTAGCCGACTGCTATGACTTCCCTTCCGACGAAGTAAGCTCGCCATCTTCTTGCCCTCGCCCTTACAGTCCCATACACATCATAAAAAATAAACATATCATAGAAATATTTTTATTTTATTATTATATATTATTTCAATCCTCATGAGCACTTGCGATCAGCGTTTATAGTTGATTTATTAGTTTTCGTCTCGACCATGCACTTGTGATCACCAATACCATCTAGACGATACGGACACGGTTATTTTTATGCACACATAAACAGACGCATTAGATATGACGTTATGTCCAGAAAAAACCATACGTGTGTACAATTTTTTATTTATTTTTTCACTGTTTTTCGTTATTCGTTATTATTATCTAAAAATTGCGTCTATACGAGTTTCCGGACCGGAAGGCGACTATGTACACCGCTTTCAGTACGGTGACGGAGAGAACAAATACCGTTCCGGTTAAAGGGACACCAAAATCATTGGCCATAACGCGCGTAATCCCCCAACAGCTGCTGAACACCACAACAATCTAAACAAAAATAATAATAATAGGACCTATACGATATTCGCCAGTTGGAAAGCGTCAGTAGGTTTATCTCTTAAGAACAACAAAAATTGTCACATATTCATGTCATCGAGCAGCACATCGTTACGCTGAACACATTATAGTAACGTATTTTTAGAGAAGGGAGAGCTAATTCATCAACAAACCCGCTCAAAAAAGTTAAAATACTTATTAGATATAGGTGCATTTAAAAATATTTAACATTTAAATTTTTTTTAAATTAAAATATTGATTTCAAACCTTTTGGTTATGTACAGAACAATTCATACTTAAATAACACGATAAATTATTGGAATGCAACGCGTATTATAATTACTTTACGATGCGCAGTTCTTTATCATAAAGGTAAGCAATTGTTCTTCCGATGATTTTCGGTGATGATCTTTTATTATGTTTAAGGGTTTTAATGGCTAAATACGCTTGAATCGCTTGAAATCTTTTAGAATATAATGTAATATATACAATACGAGCGTGTTTTATATAATTGAGAATAATTATTATAATAATAAAGTCCAATATACCGTTATCGTAAAGTAACACGACAACCGTCTTGTGTACTTCGGTTTCACGCGATTTAACAAATAATTCATAAATAATTTGATCAATTTGATTCAAAAATATAATTTTCATAGCTAAATGGATGCATTTTATTGTTGATTGCAATAGTTCAACTCCGTCGAAACTAATCGACTATTTTCTAAACTACAAGTACAATCATTATACTCGTCAGTTGTCTAGAAATCAGATTTTCAAATAATTAGCAATATATTAGATAGAACATTATTACGAATTATAACTATCTATATGTTCTAAAAGTTGAATGACTAGATTAGGAATGTTATGTTGAATACCATATTTGTAAATGTCAATAAATCATCAAATTTCATTTTGTCACAATAACTTTTTTCTTTTTTACTTTGCTATTCGATCTCTTCACTAGATATATTATCTCTGTATCGACAATACTGCTGTCAAACAAGATAAGGTGTTGTTGGATTCTAGGTCGAATTTGAAATTTTCAATGCGTAGAAAGTTGTGAAAAAAATATATATTCTTTTTAATATTCACGATGTGTAGTTTTACTAATAAATTTATATTTTCCAATTCATTTACGACGAAGAATAATTTCTTATACACTATACAATTTTCTTTAATTTAAAATAAAATTTGTTTGACAAAAAATCATCGTAAACTATATTCGAACTCAAATACGTGAACAAAGAAACATATTTGTTATTGAACAGTTAATATTTATTAACAAAAGGATATGTTGTTATGTTTATGCCTATTGAACAATTTAGTTTAGAAACAAAAATAATAAGATATAAAGTCCGCAAGGTTATCTAATCGAAGTTACTAAATAAAAAAATTATTTTATTATTTATCGACAAATAATTTAACGTACTTAAGTGTAATCATAAATATTGTATCGATTCCGTATTTTCTAATTAATTACTTTATAATTAAATAATAAAAAATAAAATAAAAAATTGTAAATACTAAATGGTAAATTCGTATATTAATATGTTATTTTTTTATTACATATAATATAGAAAAAATCACATATTATAACTACAGTATAAGATTATGTTCGTGGAAGTTATATAATTTTTTTTTTGTTTCGCTCTTTTTTATTGATAAACTCAAACATAAAGTATACCTATAATAATAATTCGTGCAAATAAACCAAATAAAAGCCAAATGAAACGTATAGATATTAGATGTATATATGTTTTCACTAATTATATGTGCCTATTATTATATTATTTTAATACATAATTACTTTAATACAGACACTAAACTAAGCTACAGTCGTAAATTTAATATAAAACTTTTTAAGTATAAATAACAATTTTGTACAAAATAATTTGTAAATGAATGTAAAAACAAGTTTAAAACTCACTATTTTCAATCTCTTTAACGTACTCGTATATAGATACAACTGATATTCCTATAATAAAAAACCACCACGTTATATATGCAAATGATACAACAATATTAGCATCACATGATGATTCTATCACAGCTATTAATGGAGTCAAACTTCATTTTAATTAACTTAATAAATGAGTCGTCAAACTGAAGCATAAAAATAAGTATCGATAAATTAATAGTAGTGTCGTCCACGCTACGCAAAAATAACAAACATACCCTAACTGTATTTTCAAGGATTACTCACTTCATATTAAATACCTATAAATAATATTCGACAATAAACTAACTTTGGGCCTTCATCTCAGAGCCAAACGATAACCATTTGAGAGCCACTTACATCTATTATGCCTTCTACTCAAATCAAAACTCTTCATCCAAATTTAAATTATTATACCTCATAATCAGGGCCAACAAGAACTTTTGAGAGTCCCGAGACTGATCGGTTTCAGGCCCCCTTACACTTGTTTGGTCAAGATATAAGTATTTTTTGTTTATACTTTAGAACAGTAAAAACATTCAAATTTTCATCTTATGCTATGGCCAATGAGATTATAAAATAGTTTTGTATAAAAGACTGAGTCGACAGACCTTCTCAGAGGTACGGGTCCCAGGGCTCTAGCTCTCACTGCCCCATCCTCTTGTCGGCCCTAATTATAATCATTACACTTCTAAAATCCATGCAAATTTATGATGGTGTTAAACTTTTTCAAACTCGTACCACTCAAGTTTTTCAAAACATATCGCTGTATATGATCACATCCACCCCTAGATACGAATCAAATAACTCTCTTCACAAAGACAAAAATAGAAGACATTAACTTACTTACAAAAATATTATACAAAAACGTATACAGTATAGATATCCGAGTATCTTACTTTCCCATCTTTTGTCTTTGACCCTTTTATAATACTCCAATCCGTGGATTAGATCAAACATCGTGCTAAGACCTTTTATAAAACAAAAAATATAACAAACAAATAAATTATAACTCAATAATATTTCTGACTGTAAATTTTTCCTAGTACCCACAAATCAATTTCACCAAATTATTTATAACAAAAAATAAATCATCATTATATAGGGTTACGTCACTGGATAATCTCTTTCCTCAGTTAATTTTAGGTTAAATTTTGATTTCTTTCAATTTTTCTTATCATATTTGCTTATTGTACAAGTAAAACTGATTGTAAATATTTCTAATCAAAAAAAAATATAAAACTATAATAAAAAATACATTATCAATAATGGAAATTCCATGGAACTCAACTATCTTTAATAATATATTTCACCTCAAAAAAATGTATTTATTTTTTAGTACAAAGCACGAGCCAAATTTATGAGTACATATTACATTATATTATTTTACATATAAAATTAAAGGTCATGTATCAACTTCAATATCAAAGGTCAGTCTAATTTAATTAAAACTAAACACGCCCTTAAACCGTTTAATATATCGTCTATATAAATTAAAAACAATTTTATTACAATTCATACAGGTATATAAATGTCAATATATTTTAGCAACGTTATCTATAACAACATTATTTACGTACATTTACTTTTACTGTCGAGAATCTTAAGTCATTAATCTAAATGAAAGAGAAGAACTATTGGCTTTTCAAGTATATGTGTAGTTGTGTTTTTTGGTTTTCTTTTATCTAGCACATTTAATAGTTTGCAACGTTCGAATTGCAGAAAATAATTACACTTAGCTGTGTTGTACTGGGTGAATCGAAATTATAATTACTGATCAAACATTTTACATATGTACAAGTAATTGTAAAACGACTACTGTGTTTAATAAATAGCAGACGTGATTTATGTTTCAATTTGTAGAGAAGTTGGGGTTTTCATTCCTCTTTGATACAATTTTTACTTTTTTTTTTTTTTAATTAATTTATTGTAACAAAAAAATTACGTTGGTTTCTGGAACACGTTATCGATATTCACAACTGTTGACATAAAATTAGTGCCATGTATTGTATATAATTTGTATTAAATCGGTTAACTAAAACTGTATACAAACACAACTTTTATGTACGTAGATATAATATTTATCAATAGTACATGGACAATTAAAACAACTATGAGAGTAGTTTTCTCATAAGCATATTATACTTTTAATTGATTGAGAAACAAAATTAATATATTATTGCACATATTATATTATTACAAAAAAAATGCATCACGGAGGATTTAGAAGTTTTCATTGTTCTCAAACATTTTATTTGAGGTCAAATATAACAAAAAAAATCTGCGAACGTAAATATTACATTTCGGTTTTAATGATGATCAAAATCAAACTCATCCAATTAGTTCAAGTCATCTTATTATTCGGTGTGATTTCTTTCGCTAGGTAGAATATATTGAATAGTATAATATTTGTCTTGACACTCTTCCTTAGTTACCAAACAAACACTACCAGTGTATGAACAATATCCTAGGGAAGAATTTTTTTGTAATAATTAGCTAAAGAAAATAAGATTTCAAAATTGTTTTCCTATGTTGTTAAGATAACGATATTTTTTATCAATATTTCAATATTTACTTTTTATTTTTGAAAAGTTAAAAAATAGGTATTTTTTATATTTTATATCGTTTCATAACACAAAATAATGTAAGCAACTAAAAAAAATGTAGGCAACTATCTTTATAAATATGTATATACATACATATTGAATTGTATGTAAAATTTCTATATGCAGCTATTATTGTCTTGAGCACAAGCTTGTATTTTATTGTTACATATAAATTAATAATTCATACATACATTTTTGTATAACTTATGTTCTATTGAACTTCAAATTTCAATCGATATAATTCTATTGTACCCTAAAGTAATAAAAAATGTCATTTAAATAAACTAGGCTCAACAGATAAGCACAATTTAATTATTTAATATAAATATCAGTCAATTATAAAGTTGCCCTAAATTAACTTTTATAGTTTTACAATCATAGTTAAGTTATAAATTATTATGCATAATACTATATAATATGGGTATTATATAAATTATTATCGTTAATAATTTTTTTTATAACATATCTACGATCATTAAATTCGAGTTGAACTTGAATAATATTACATTGAAGAATTAGGTAATAGTAAAGTAATTACTATGCGTACTTTATCGTAATATTAATGTTATTGAAACATTAAAGATACATAAAAATTATTTTCATACAACCACCTTATCAAATTTATTATTTTGAACCAAAGGTCGTGTAACGTTTCTTACTACTTCCAAGATTGACTCTACATAAAAATTAAAAAAAAAAAACGTTAACTTTACTTCGTTTTTATTTTACGATTTGTTTTTACGTCTATGCGGAATATCTCTTGAGGATCTATGAATTCGGACACTCTGTACTTAGATAGGATGTAGAAACTAGGCACGTGTCCAATGTAGATATGGCATATATACCCATCGATATTCGCGGTCGGTTAAACGTGATCAAGAGGTGTATCGGAGCGAATAAATAATATTTTAAAAGACAATCTACAACAATGCCCGCGAAAATCCGATAGTCATTGCAGTTTAACATAATATCTCTTGATCCAGAGCTACGTATAATTAAATTGTTCGTCCAAAGCACAACAGCATTATGGAAGAGAAGCATTTAAAAATATTTAAAAAAAAAATGTAATCGCGACTCGCACCAAATGCCGAATATACTGCCGTCGACGAAAAATTATTTAGGTTGGCTTGATAAATATTCAAAACTCATCATTAAATTAGTGAATCGGACTTGAAAATTCTGAGACCGTTCAAAAACGGTCTATTAAACAATATTATATGACTCGCTGTTTTAAGCGGATTCCAGATTCACGCGTGAATACGTTAAATAATGGTCGTTTCGCTCTTACATATAGATTACGAGAAAAATGCGAGTCGACATGCTGATACTCGTATACGTAATTAAAATATTAATTTCAAAACATTTTAAATCATAATTATATCTTCTTGTTCATACATCATTGTTATTTAGTTATATTTATATACGTTTCTTTATTATTTTGTTGTTTGATGTCGAACTGTTATATTATGCAGAGTACTAGTTATTGTCATATTGCTGTTTTACCTGTACATCATTTAGTGATTTGGTTTTAATAATTAATAAAAAAAATAACCGGCTATGCATCGTTTTTAAAAATATTTTTCTTTGAAATAATTATACACAAAATATATTCACTACGTTTTCCATCGATTGGGTAATTCTATTGAATTTTAAATCGTTAAATGTTTTATGTTGCACAATGATCGTGCACCGCAGATTATACTGTTGGAATCGGTCGATCATTTGGATATCTTAATTACGTTCTGGCGTACGAAAGTATATCCATTAAAGTATGCAATGTGTATACGAATAATCACGCTGAATAAATTCAAACCAAAATTAGTTTAGTAGTAAAAATAATATCCTAGAAAAAAAAGAGAAAAATGTGCAATTATGTGGTTAGACAGTGTAAACCGGCGGCTGACTGTAGTAAAATCCGAGATTAAATATAAATTTGTATAATGATCGCTCGTTTTGAATGTACAATGATGTTAGAGACCACGGTCCGCACGGTTAGTGGTTTTCAGAATCAGACCGATCATTATCAACTTGTGCCGGATATTTTTTTTTCTCTACCGGTCAGGACCAACCAGGAGCAGTTAATTACAACGTGCCCGTATTAATTTTCATTTCGAAAACAATTCGACGTTACACTATTATAAAATGCATGTATAAATATATATATATATATATATTATGCACAACGGCTGGGACCGGATTGCGATTCTTAATACATACGTGCGTGCATGGAGCAGTATTATACACACACATGCACATCCACCGGTGGAAATCGAATCGCGTTTCTTTCGCAATACTTGCTTATGTGTGTGTGTGACCCGAACTGTTACAGCGTAACAATATACTAACCATAAATAGGAGGTGTACGTGTATACCGAGAATAATGTACCGATGAATCTAATACCGATGAAATAACATTCTGTATCGTTATTATTGGATCAGTAACGTGCAGGAAAGATCAGTCCGATTCCGGTGTGCTTACAATCGTGGTATTCGCTTGGCGGGTCAATAGTAATGGCGTATTACGACGTCAATCGCAATAGGCGTCATTGATATTATAATTGTAAATATTTTTAGCACCACTATTGATATTGCCTATGTGTACACTTTACACGGTTGTGATGAAAAGGCTGTCCGGTGAAAAACGGTTTATTGTAAGAATTCAAGATTCAAGAGAGATTCGGTGCTTATGGCCGCAGTTGATGAATCAGTGGTTGCCCGCGATTTCTACCGCAGCTAGTGTGTAGAAATCTCCGTCCGCCATACCAAGAATTCTGTAGAAATCAGACTGTAAATATAATATTAATTATGACAAGTTGAGTGTGTTAGAATTGTTTTAATAATAAAATGTGCGCTCTCGTTTGGTATGATGAAAACGAAGCACTATAAAATTGTGTCAAGAAGGGGATAATTCTCGGATAATTATTATCAAGTTATATAAGTTATGATGTGCCTGTATAATATATATATATATATATATATATATATATATAATTACAAACGAATTGATTAACCCAATTTCAAAAGATGAAGATAAAATACATGAAAAACGAATCATCAAAGGGTTCCTCTAAACCGTAACAATACGGTTAGAAGCTGTTGTTGCGTGGTTTTGCATTAATTTTTTATCGCAATACCTAAAAATATATTATGGAAAAAATTGATGCGAAAACCAAACGTTTTAAATCGTTTTTAAGGTGTATGGTTGAACAACAAAAACGAAAACGTTTTTTTAAATGACTAGGCGTACTTTAATGTTAGCATTATAGATACGAATGATAAACGAAAAATAACGCAATTATGTAATGAACGGATAACATTGAATTGAGTCCATATAGAAAAGATATCCGTAAGCCAATGACGATATTGAACCTCGCACATCATATCATACTGGTTACGCAACTCTTAGGTCCTATTCATCAACGGCTCAATATGTCAAAGCTTTTCAACATATATGTGTATTATTTTACTATTTTACATCGCTAAGTTTGATATTTCTCCCTTCAGAAATATATAAAGATTTTTAAAACGGAACATAACGTAATTAAACAAATCCGGACCTTGTTAGAATTAAAGTAAATTGATTTCCTTTGGGTCAAAACTGGTGATGAACAATTTAAAAGATGGGTCAACTTAAGGAATACATATCTGATTCTGAGAAAAGTAGGTTTCTCAAGTATTTTTTTCGGATTGCCATTTTGAAACGAAATGTTTCACGGGCGATTTTATGGCAATAGAACCACACGATGACAAAACAATCGACAGTTTTACAGATAACATTTTAAATAATAACGTGGACAGTTTCCTCCTAAAATTTGGAGTGACTTTTCAGTAAGCACTAAGAATCACTAACGATTGTGAAAGTTTTCATGTAAAATTAAATGCATTTGTCCACTTAGGACATCCGAATATTTTTATTTTTGTTGACATTCTTTTGGTAATACAGTCAGATATATACATAAAATTACGAAGCAAAGCAACAAAACAATGTAAAAATAAAAAAAATCACTGGAGAAGTAACAATTTTTACGGGAGCAGATACACAAATATGAAAATAAATACAATTTTATCAGCAACTCCGATAACCCAAAAGTATTTATGGGACTCGATTAAATTTTACTGTAATGGTCTAAAACTCAAAATATCTTATTAACACAAAGCATGTGACGCATAATAATAATATTGTTGCATTGACATAATAAACAGAGTAGCTTTTGACGCGTTTCTTGTACACCATTGACCGTAAATAAAACTGTATTATTGTAAATTATAGACCACGCATTTAAGTCTATGCATGCACGCGTCAGACAGATGAATATGACATGCATGTAGGATGACATATGGTTTTAATTTTTATTAACAGCCGTCTAAAGTAATAAATATACAATGGGGTTTTAAATTGTTTATCACTCTCAGTGCGCGATTCCATCAACTCAAAATTCGTTAAAAAATATAAACGTATCGTGCACGCATGTATTGGGAACATTCTAACTAAATACTTTTATAGTAATTTATATGATATATACATTTCGAAGTCGGTAAATTACGTCCTCCAAAAAAGGTCATAGTTATACACTACGTAAATTGCGGACCGTGTACTTTTAAAACCCACGTAAATTGCGTCCCGGGTATATTTGAAATGTAAGTAAATTGCGGCCTAAGATATTCCGATTTTCGGTCGGCTGTACAATTTAAAGATAAGTATTAATCTTTGATTGATCGATGCAGATAATAATATTATGTTCACTATAATATATTACTAAATTACTAGCAGCCAGTGTGCATTTGTTCGAAGACCTTACGCACGAGGTGTTACATTGCTCTACAGCAGCGATTCTCAACCTGGGGTACGTGGCATGATCTCAAGGGGTACGCAAAAAAAAATTCAGTAATGGCGGAAAAAGTGAAATTTAATGTAACTGAAAAAGTTATAAAAATAATGATATGAAATATTCTGAGCTATCACGCAAAGCACTCAATATTCTGCTACCATTCACAAGAACTATGTTGGTAGAAATGGCTTTTTCTACGTACACGTTCATAAAAAATAAATATCGTAATAAATTGTCTGTAAGTTCAAACGTATGGGTTTATTTATCAAGAGTGAAGCCAGATTTCAAAAAATAAGTTCAAGCAAACAAGCTCAAGATTCACATTAAAATGAAATTGTTTAGTTGATATCATTATTTTTATATACATTGTTTGGCGCAGGCTAATTAAAATAAATATATATTTCCTAATTTTCCTTAAAAATTATTATTATTATTATTTTCCATTATTTATATTCAAAATTGATATTTGGGGTACGTGAAATAGTGGTGTGTAGTAAAGGGGTACGTGAATGAAAATACGTTGAGAACCACTGCTCTGCAGTCTATATGCAGTCTACAGTTTATATATTTTTTTTTTAATTTAATAAAAATGGACGTTATGAAAAGCGAAAGGAATAAAACGTTGAAGGTAGTTGATGGTTTCAAATTTCGTTTTCACAAAATGCTAAAAAATTATATTCAGTGATGGTGTTGCACAGTTAAAACGTGTAAGTGTTTTTGAAATTTAACGATAATATTATTTGTATAAATAGTTTTAAAGATCACACAAGTCATTTTAAAATTTCAGAACAAATAATAAATCGACAGAAACTTAACAACAGTTTTAAAAGAAAAGCTGTTGATGATATGTTTACCAAACCATCTAAAACTATTCATTCTAAATTAAATATGCTGATGTCGAATCTTTAACTACTCAAGACGTAAAGTTGATTAAACGAAATTTACACAATGCTCAAGATTCTATCCTACCAAAATTACCAGCCATTTTTTTGGAATTACACTACATTTTTCTCAACATGGAATACAAAACAAATAAAAATGAAAATTTTTTATTAGTTAATAGCAAAGAAACAAATATAGTAGGTTTCTCTACGTTAAGCAATTTATAATGTATATGTAGATGGTACATTCAAAAGTTGTCCGAAATTATACCATCAACTATTTACCGTTCATTGTACAATAAATCAGTTCCACTCGTTTATATTTTACTACCTTCGAAGACTACACAATGCTATTTAGAGGCATTTCAACATTTAGTTATAGAGTGTAAAAAAAATAACTTACAATTCAGTCCTATTCGATTATATGCCGATTTTGAAAAGGCTATTCACAATATTGCAAGACATATTTGGCCTTCTATTGAAGTAAAAGGGTGTAGATTTCATCTTAGTCAAAATTGGTACAGGAAATTACAGTAGCTGGGGTTAAGTAATGATTACAAAAACAATAATACGGATATAAGTAATTTTTTAAAACTATTTTTTGGGCTTCCTTTTTTAAGTCATGATATGGTTTAAATTATTTTGCGTATGATATAATGGCAACTATTGCAACCACAAGATAAAAGGATAGTATTATTTACTGCCTACATATTAAAAATATATTTAACCAACGACGCAGATTTTCCACTACATATATGGGTCGAATTTGTATCATCAACGATGCGCACAATAAACATTGTGAATCATTTCATAAGAAATTAAACAGCTCATTGAATTTATCACACCCAAATATATTTAATTTAATTGACATTTTAAAAAACATGTAATGTGATACATATATTACATTGAGAAGTCGGGGAACAAAACGCAAGAGAGAGTGACTGAAAAAAAAACATTTATACATGACGAAATGTATGAATTGCAAGCAAAAAAAAAAATTACTACGTTGGACTATGTACAAGAATTGTCTTACAAATTTTTATCAGTTTCTTCATTACAAATTTTTAAAATAAATTAATTTAATAATATATTTTTAACCACACACATTATTACTAATTGCTAATAATATATTTTTCAATTAAAAACAAAAAAAAAACAGCAAAACAAATATTTTTAATCATACCATTATTGATACAATTATATTGACAGTCCTTAGTCTGAAAAGTGAGAAGGAAAATATTAGTAAGGCAAAAAAAGCCTTAGACGTAATTCTTCTTTTGCCTCGCCTTCCTCCCAACTATTTGGGATCGGCCACCCTTGTCCTACACCTCCACTTCACTCGGTCAATCACATCTCCTATGCACACACCGACAGCCCTCATGTCATTCTCCATAGTCTCCAACCATCTCTTTTTTGGTCTTCCTCTTCCTCTTTTCCCTTCAACGTCTATCTTCATAACCACTCTTACTGCATTCGTTTCCTTTCGCCTCATCACATGCCCAAACCATCTCAGCCTATTTTCTCTCATCTTATCCACAATTGGCGCTACACCAACACTACATCTCACGTATTCGTTCCTTATTCTAACTTCCCTTGTCACTCCACTCAATCATCTAAGCATTCTCATTTCCGCGATACTCATACTTTGTTCTATTCTCCTGTTAACCGCCAAACACTCTGAACCATACAGCATAGTTGGTCTCACTACACTTTTATAAAATTTATCTTTCAGCCTCATTGGATTTCTCTTATCGCATAACACGCCCGATGCTTCTCTCCATTTCATCCACCCGCACTTAATCCTATGTTTTACAACCATGTCAAAGCCCCCGTCCTTTTGAACAAAAGATCCTAAATATTTATAGCTCTCAACTTCACCTATCACATCACCATCTATTGTCATTGGTCTTCTCATTCCTCAACTTCTTGGTCTCTTTGTCCAAAATCATACTCTATATACTCTGTTTTATTTCTACTAATTTTCAATCCCTTTTCTTTGAGGGCTAACCTCACTCATTTACCCTATTATTGACAACTTCCAGGTTTTCTCCTACCAGAACTATATCATCCGCAAACATCATACACCATGGTATCTCACCTTGTATCTCCTTTAAAACCTCATCATCCTTAGACGTAATTATTACTTATAAATAAAAAATATTTGGGTAGGTAATAAAAATTATACCCAGGCCGCAGTTTACGTATGTACAAAATATGCTCGGGCCGCAATTTACATGAAAAATTAAAAATGGGCCGCAATTTACAGCGACCCGTACATTTTTATGTATATCAATCATCGATACAAAACGAGTTAATGTTGGTTATAATATGATACTAAATTTACCATCAATAACCGTTATATTTGTTTTCGTACATTCGCTTACGAAACGAATACCGATTGAGCGTGAAATGAAATAATAATAATTACAATAATGGCAATAATAATAATACCATTTAAATTCATATTTTCCCCTGATGCCGTTCGAGTATCTACTCAATTAGCGAATATATATTATACAGCTGGGCAAGTGCGTCGCGTTCTTCGCCACTGCATCATAAAAATAGTGAATTCTGCGCTGCACACGTCATGTTGCTTACACTGGAAAATCTCACACACTCAGTAAGCCGCAAAAGTGTCAAGCAGTGGTGTTCCTCAACATTTTTGATAAAACGGCCCATAAATGTCCTATGTGTTGAGTAGACGACTTAAAAAAAAAAATTAATAAAAGCCCTAGTATGCTATAATAACAATACTATTCGTTTTATTACAAATAATTTTATCGTATGCGTTATCGTAATACTGCAAAAACTGAATTCTGACAATATATATATATTTATATTTTGATGATTAAGATATTTTTCTTGTCATTGGTTTACGAACAGCGGCCCATTAAAAATATTTTGCGACAGTAATATAGAGTATTACTATAAAATACTTATTTACGGTGCCTATACTACGTGTATTTACGGTGATACCAATTTTTTTTCTTTAATAATTTTAATATCTATTTTCGTAAAAAATAAGAATGTTCTTATTCAAACACTCGTCGACGAAGTACACTCCCAACGATGGCTGACATCACTGGTAGTGTTTGCCATTCGTTCGTAAACCTTCGCTACCTGTAGCGAAAACAACTATCAGCTGTTACGTAGAAGAGCATCTATTACGTACACGAAATTCCCAACGTAAACATATCTATTGTAAATCATAAGGAGTATTCACACTCATGGCGCACCGCACACCGCGCACCCGCACATTTCATATTTCATACGAAAACACCGTTTCCATGTCGGTTTTTTTCTTTCTTTTTTTTTACGTAGTCACGTAAAGTTTTATTGTTTTGCCAACGTTTCAGCTCATATTGTCGTGTACACAATGCGCGATACGTATTTTTTTGCGCCCAAGAGCTGTTATGTAATAAGACCGTAGGATTTTAGATGCGTTACAAGCCCGAGGTCGTGGCTAATGGAATTTTAATTGGTTTCAAGGTTACATATAATACGTGTTATATTTAACAAATCGATGGCTAATTATGGGAAAAGTTCCCTTTTACAGTACGTTTTATGTGAATCAACATTTAACTACGATTTGAATAGTATTTTCAAACTGTATATCAATAATTATAATAAACGTACATGAAAATCAACTGATTGATGATTATTTTTTTATGTATCATTTATCCGAAGAAGTACAGGAGGTAGTACGAGTTATCAAATTTTCTACGATTTTCTTTAGTAACGCAACGTTCATATTGAATATTCGAACATTGACTTATAACTATTAACTTAATAAATTTCTTTATTATCACTGGCACTCACCGTCGAGATATTTTATTACTACAATTTTATAATCTTACATATTATTTATATTTTACAATTTTATAATTAATCATCTTCGGACATTTTTGAGATGCGTGTTTTTTTTCTTATAGTTTTAACATTGCAATTATACACTTGTAAAAGTCAAAGAAAATATATTTCATATACATTTAATATTTTTTATTACTTGAAAAATTTTCGTAATGATGCTAAAATAAATCATAATATTTAAAAAAAAATATTTTTTATAGTACATGGATGTAATTAAAACTAAATAATCGTTTTAAACATCATCTAACATTTTTTATTGCAATTTGAGAGTATTGAATAATACGCCGCTGTGGATTGTGGTTATATGTTCGGTGGATTCCGATAGAAACTGTATGTTTTCAACGCTGCTATATCTGAGCTTCAAAGGCATCATCACGCGTCATTGTTGTTCCTTTTACAAATCACGACTGTGTCACGTTGATACGACACGGATGAACAACTGAATCCAATGCACCGTTGTTAAACTGGATATCGAACGTTACATAATAAATTAATTAATTAATGACTTAATCAGGAATCGACAGCCAAAGTTAAGAGAAGGTACCTCGAACCGGGCAATGATCTGGTTCCCGAGCAATATACGAAGCCGATTTTATTCAACCGTCGAGCGATTCGCGCGTATTACAGTATTTCACCTTCAACGATCGCATCGTACCCGTACCGCGAGTACTCGTCAATTTTTATGTCAATAATTGCTAAACCCCATATTGTTTCCTCGAGCTTGATCATCTGGCATTTTCGGCGTTCAGAACGTTTTGTCTGAGAACAGCGATTTTGTTTTTATTATATAATTTTTTTTTTTTTTTTTTGAGGCCACAGCCGAATTATAGTCGATCATTAGTACCCGTGGATATCAACGATATCAATAACGCTGTATTATACATTTATTATTATTATACTTCGTAAATTGAACGCAACCAACGGGACAATATTTCGTTAACGTTAATGTGTGTAATTATTATTTTATCAATAAGCAATACATAGTTGCGGTCTAATAAAACATTATAATCAATCGTCTATAACTGTAAATGAAGCACTTCTGTATTAAACGATACTGAACTGTAGTGCTGAACTACGACACAGGCAATTGAAACAAAGTACGGCGTGTAACATCGCATGGGATTACATAATGCACTGTTATAGTATTGTTGTCGACATAATACTCAATGCGAATACATAAATAATATTATACCGTACCCTCCGGTCGTTATTTTCCAATGGCTGTATATTATTAATGTTAAATAAACAAATAGTAAATCCTTACGCTAATCGTGATAGGTTTTCAATATAATCTTATGTAATAATGTGTTAACTGTGTGTTGTAGATACTGTTTTGCACCTTGAACACCCACAAAATAGATATGACTAAACTTCTGGGTAGCCAAATCGGTCTGGATGATTTCATATTCGTTCATCGTAAAGGTAAGCACGATAAAGTAGATTGACTGTACTCTAACATTATTCATAATTCAGTATTTCGTAAAAATAATCGTCAAAAATATTCGATGAATGTTGTAATGCATTTTTTTTTTTTTTTATTAGGCCGACCGAAAGAAATCGAAATTGCCAAGACGAGCGAAGCACTTGGTCTAACTATCACGGATAATGGCTCTGGATATTGTTTTATAAAACGTATTAAGGAGAATAGTATCATTGATAAAATTTCGTACATAAACGTGAGTCGAGTTAAATAGGAATTATTTTTCATAACAACAAATAATATATAATATATACAAACAAATATAATGAACAATGCTTTCAAAAATTATTTACTAACGTATACACATGATGCTCATTCATTTTTGTGAATAAATATAAAAATGTATAACCTATGTATCGCATTATAGCAGTAATTGGTAAAAATAAAATATTATTAACCCAAACAAAAGGATTTGGAAACTTGAGAGTTTAGGTATATTTACAAAATCTATTTAATTTCTTAATGTATCGTACTATTATTCTCTATACCTATGTGTACACGAAAAATGCCATTTTTAGATGCTTCCTGTATGCACAATAATTCGACTAATATCAGTGGTTGACTTTGTATTCTTCGATTCCTATTCCACAAGCCAATAAATTAAAATTGTTACAAAATCAATAAATTAATGATGACTAGGGTAATTACTATCATAGATCGAAAATATAGCGATTTATTTCGTAGCACTTTGATCCGCAGTAGACCATGCATTATAATATAACAGTGTATATTTTTATCATAATTATTATTTGTACTATAGATAGGAGATCATATTGAAAAAATAGACAATGAAACTATGGTGGGCAGAAGGCATTACGAAGTTGCGAAATTGTTAAAAGACATACCGAAAGGAACTGTGTTCACGTTGCGATTAATAGAACCCGTCAAAGCTGGATTTTGTAAGTCGTCTTTTAATAGTAATACAATTTCAAATTTTCTAAACGTAAGCAATGGATTATCTTTTTTATGATTTTACACTAGCAAATATTGAGCCAAGAGGATCTAAACGAGGGAAGATAGCGTACGGAAACGGCAAAGAGACGTTACGGTTCAAAGCCAACGGTGCAACACAGATTCAAAAAGAGGTAGGTGGCATATTAGTATTATCAAAAACAACAACAGTGTAAACATTTTTTTTTCCCCTAGAACGATGAATCACAAAAAGGCATTGATAAGATCAATCAACTGTTAGAAAACTTGTTGGGAATCAGTGACGTCGAACTAGGTAATTTTACTCCTCCGTGATGATATGTTTTCGAAACGAATGCTAATATTCGATTTTTTTTTTTCTTTTTTGTTCGTCGTAAACGTAGCTACACAAATATGGGAGAAAGGCGAAGATAAACTGAATAGCATGGATTTCGCCGAAGCTATCGATAACTCCGACTTAGACGAACTAGGATTCACGGACGATTTCATTATTGAACTGTGGGGTGTCATAACAGATGCCAGAGCGGGGCGTTTGAAAAGCTAACTGCAATTGTTCAATCTTCTTATGTGTCTCTACTTTTATTTTATGTATTTATACTGATTATATAACACTCATATATATAATGCAATGAAGATGTATTATTTAAATTTCAACTAAACGCAATTGTATGCCTAATCTTCCGTGAAAATAATTATAAACGGTACAATACTGAAATACCTGAATGATGATTCAATATTTAGTACTCGTTATAGTGGCGCAACCGAGGCGGATGTTGTAAGTGTCTGGACATACCTTTCGAACCTTATTAATGAAAATCTCATCCGATGACTATTGGAAAACATTTCCTGTTTAATTTTAAATTCGCAACGTTAGACATCGATGAGGTTTACTCTAACGTATAGTATAGTACTTCCACGCATAGTTAAATATTCACCGTGGCATTATAAAACGGTAATTAACTCAAAGAGAAAAATGATTAGATTTTTTTTAATTTCAAATGTTGTAATATTGTAACTTGTATTACGTTTACAATAAACCTTAACATTTAAACATTTGAAAATTACTAATTTGATTTGTATCGAATTATGTTGTACATAATGCGTCTTTCGGTCTATCAAAAGCCAGACACCAGTAGTAATTCTGGAATAAGTACGGCGGCAAGTGGGTTTGTATAATATTATAATAAATACTAGACTTTTAAAATTATATTATTATTAACCTTAAAAGAAAATTATAAAACCGACGGACAACCCCTTTGAAAATATCCTAGCTGCGCCACTGGTACTCGATGTAACGTGTATAAATGTACGAGGAGACTTCGCGCGGTTTATACTTATTTCATCTGTAACTACAAACGTATACTTATGATCAGTACTCACGAACATCGTTGGTTTTTTTAATACAAATATACTTTGTTCCATTCGACTCACTCATAATAACTAAATTTCATAAAATAATTTTCATTTATTTGAATTTTTGTAATTTGTTATTTTGCTTTTACAGATCTGTGTTCCGACTCAGAATTTATTGGTTTTTATTATTTATTTATTTTGTTTCCGAAAAATAGTTAAACAAGTTCAAATTAAATGTTTAATCTAATACAATTATAATAATGAGTTTTCAACTCATAAATTAAATTTTTCGTCTGTTATCACGATTCCAGTTGAATAATCTTATAAAAATAGTATAGGTATCTATTCATAAATACATACTATATAGTATGCCATTATTGATAATAGACAATTTCATAAAAATAACAGTAGTTACTTAGAGATTTAAAATTTAGAATTTATAAAAAAAAAGAACCGGATGGGCCTCGCTCTGCTGTACAGTTAGGGGTGGAGTGCACCTCGCTTATAGGATAGGTCATTATTATAATGGATTTGTTAAATTTGAATGCAATGATAGATATCATTGTATACGAATAACGATTCTGAACGGAGTTCATATGTTAGTCTAGAATATAATACAATGTTATTTATAAATATTATATAAGTATATTTTATTTTTAAACGAAAAATTTAGAAAAACCGAAAATTTAAATTGTCTATAAATAAGTCAAAATATGTCAAAATACTTTGAAATTTTAACCATGTATAGAAAACGTCAATATAAAGATTTAATGATAATTTCAAGTTATTGCGGTTTTTCGTTTTTGAGTTAGGGCATTTTAAAAAAACCGATATCATTTGTCAGTCTAGAACATTCTACATTATATTATATTTTACATGTAATTTTATGTCAATATTCGATGTTCAAACGCTTATAAAAAAAAATTGTGCCTATGGATTTTAATAATTTTTGAATGACATTAAGAACTACTTCTGTGGAATCTTCGATTAAATTTTCAAGTATTTTGTAGAAGCCAAATTTTTTTTATCACCGATTATAAAAATAAAATGTAAAAAAATCGAATATTTTAAATGACTATAAGTGGCTTAAAAATCAATATAATATTTTGAAAAAAATATTGCATAAAAGAAATACCAATCTTAACAGCTGGTAGAAATTTCAAAAATCTGCGACTTATACTTTTTGAATTATAACAAATATTTAAAATCGTCTGAGAATAAATCGCTATTTTATGCAATTTCGTAAATATTTAAATTTCAAACAGTCATACAATTTTTTCCTCTTAGTCCGGTAGAAATTTTTTTAAAGATTTTTGAAGAGTAGCTCATAGATAACCTAGTGTTAAAATTTTGAACCTTAAGTATGAACAAAAAAAATTTTATGAATTTTTATCTACAAAATAACATGCAAATTATCGTGATTTTTACACATTTTATACAAATTTGAGAATTAAGGGCTTATAAAAAAAATTGAGTTAACCGATCATCGATATTTTTTAGTTACGATAAGTTTATTTTATTATAAACCTAGTATAAAATTTTCAAGAGTTTTCGCTCAACCAATTAAATTTTATAGATGTTTAAAAACAAAAATTTAACAAAAATCGAAAATATAAATTGTCTATAAATAAGTCAAAATATGTCAAAATACTTTGAAATCTTAACCATGTATAGAGAACGTCAATATAAAGATTTGGTGAAAATTTCAAGTTGTTGCGGTTTTTCATTTTTGAGTTAGAGCATTTTAAAAAAAACCGATATCTTTGTCAGTCTAGAATATTATACAGTATATTATATTTTACATGTAATTTTTTGTCAATATTCGCTGTTCAAACGCTTATAAAAAAAAATTGTGCCTATGGATTTTAATAATTTTTGAATGACTTTAAGAACTACTTCTGTGGAATCTTCTATTAAATTTTCAAGTATTTTGTACGAGCCAAATTTTTTTTATCACCGATTATAAAAAAAAAATGTAAAAAAATCGAATATTTTAAATGCCTATAAGTGGCTTAAAAATCAATATAATATTTTGAAAAAAATATGACATAAAGGAAATACCAATCTTAACAGCTGGTAGAAATTTCAAAAATCTGCGACTTATACTTTTTGAATTATAAAAAATATTTAAAATCGTTTGAGAATAAATCGCTATTTTATGCAATTTCGTAAATATTTAAATTTCAAACAGTCATAAAATTTTTTTCTCTAATTCCGGTAGAAATTTTTTTAAAGATTTTTGAAGAGTAGCTTATACATAACCTCGTGTTAAAATTTTGAACCTTAAGTATGAACAGAAAAAATTTTATGAATTTTTAACTACAAAAAAACTTGCAAATTATCGTGATTTTTACATATTTCGTATAAATTGGAACTTTGAGCACTTATAAAAAAAAATTTGAAAATTTAATGGTGTATAGAGAACGCTAATCTAAACATTTGGTGAAAATTTCAAGTATTTACATCGATTAGTTTTTGAGTTATAGCAAAATAAAAAATTTGATTATGTCGAAAACTGGTTTTGCGTAAAAACTCCCGTTTTTCCCAAATTTTTTTATGGTTTTTCCCGTCGCATTTAAAAAATATTGGAAATTTTTAACTTTTGACCCCTCAAAGTACCAAATAGATTCACTTTCCTTTCAGAAAAGTTGCTACATAAGGCAATCGAAGCATTTTTACTGCCCCAAAACGTGTCGACAGACAAAAAAAAAAAAAAAAAAAAAAAAAAAAGACACATCATTGTAAAATCAATACATTCTTCACTCCGTTCAGAATCTAAAATAAAATCTAAAACCAATTACAAAAATGATAAAATATTACATTGAATTTATTTTGATAGAATTCGTTTATACATTTGAAAAAGATAATTCTGAATTTTTGAACAAAGTCTAAAAGTTTTCATAAATGATTTATTTTACCATATTTATAATTGTGAACAAAATATACATGTCAGTGGTTTTTTGAAATTCTTACTATCTTAAAATACTTATAATACAGATTTTAACTAAATACGATATTGTAAATAACTATACTTTTAAAGTTAACATACAGCTTTTATTTTTTGAAAATGTTTTGTTTGATATTTTAAAAAATAGTAATTTCATCGATCTACTACAATACAATTATCAAAATTTTGTTTTATTTGATATTTGTCTTGCTATGGAAATAAAACGACAAGTAAGGTTAAATGTTCGAACGTTTATAAAATTACATAAAATACCTACGGCCGTTAAAAATTACTACTTTGATTTAATCCTGAACATTTAGCATTATTCTTTTTTTTATGGTATCCATTTGTAACTCCCATTAAAAAAAAAAAAATGTTTAAATGGCTTCAGCATTTGAAATTAATTACGTATTACGTGTAGTGTAGCAGTCGGTGTTCTTTTCATTATAAAATAATACTAATCGTCGCCGTAAATTATGCGCTTATGTCTTTATTCAGGTACTTATATTTTTAGTTATCCGTTTGATCATGTTACACTGATTTATTAACGTTCATATATTGGAGTTATTTGGTGTGGCTGTGATATCGTATAGATATACTGTAGTTTATAATATCAGAACATTAATCATTTTAATCATACTGTTATCACTTTCTATGTTCGTGCAGGTTTTTGATTTTCACCCATAATCCAAAATATATGGTTTATGATGACCATTTTTTTATCGTTAATGTTGTTCATTAATTTGAATTTGGAAGGTTTAGAAGGCGTCTTCGTTGGTATTACACGATTTCATTGGATTGTATTCTCTCCCCCTACTTCTTGAAAATAGTTATTGCTTTGAATGCATATGGTCAATAGGCATATTTAAAGAAGTCTTGGTTCATAGTTTAATTATAGTTTATTAAAATATCATTGAAATAATTTTTCATTATCATGAAATAAGGATCTGATTAAGAAGAATTGATAATTGGAGCCTTGGCCCATCAATTATTTTTTTTTCAAAAATCTCGGCAAACCAAGAAGACGTTCGCGATCCACCAATTTGTAAAGCAAATTTTATAAAAACATTAGAAATAAATCATTTATTCAGATTCACAAAACATTTAAGTCATATTGACACTGATTAGTTTTACTGTTTAACGGTGATCATAACTTTCTTCTAGCCGGACTCCTTTTCATACTTTTGAAGTTGTGAATATACGGAATTCGTGAAAACATTTTTTTTACTGAAAACGACTAACAAACATAGAGGATTGACACGGACAACACCTGTATATCGGCTTGCCTACTCATAACGCCCAATGGAAAACTATTCGTTTATTCGACTTCTTCCGTGTTACGTGAAAAAGTTTACTTATTTTATGTAATTGTAATATTTACGGATGACGACGTTTGGAGACTGGTATGCAGTGAAATGTTTAAGTAACGTCTAACAAATGTATTCAATAAATCGTATAAGTATGTATACGTATCCATTTTATACGGGTACCGACCACTTGCGCTGTAATGCGTAATACATCCAACGCATATTTGCACACACTTAGGAACATGGGAAAGGACAAAACCCTTTAGGTGATATTTTTTAAGTTTTCCCAATGGCAACTCAAGTTTAAAAATCACCATCTTTATCCGCCTGAGTCATAAGAGACTGGTGACCAACTTACGCAACCACCGAAAGCTAGTAAATTATAACATTCGGTCATGGCTTATTATTTATTGGTAATATATAATATATAATTATTCACTTATTTCTATAACACACTAATTATTAAATAACCAAGAAATCGATCAATAATGATGATGATGATGTCGATAATAATAATAAAACCGTTGTTTCGTCGCGATCCGTTCGACAAAACGCACGTTATTTCAACTTTTACACAATTTATAGTACATCTATTTACATTTAACATGTACACGGACATTATTATTTAGTCGCATTCCGCAGACCGTTGTTTTTCTTCACCACGATAATGGTGACCAACATGAACACGCCAATCCATCCCGAGGCGGAAAGGAATCCCTTGTAGACGGTGGGGTGTGTTATCGACCAATCCCTGGCGGACAGCGCCCTGAACGACTCCGTGGACAGGGTAATGGGCAAGATCCAGCCTATCGACCTCAGTATCCAGTGCATGCCCTCCAGCGGCCATATCATTCCGCTGAGCATGGCTAGAGGGAAGAAGCTGCCCAAGCCCATGAACGTGGCCGACGTGTCCGTGTTGCAGAACACCGACACCATGAACCCTTTGCGCGGGAGAAAAACGTCCGTTAATGATGTGCACGTATATATATTAATTTATTGTATACTAGCGATGGATAGAATTGTTCGTATCTCGAACCCAACCGAACCCTTGACGTTCGGTTCTAAATTCGAACTATGCATGAAAATAATTCGAACCGAACCATCAAACATCTGGTATTATTCGAAAATCGAAAAAATTGTGAATAATTGTCGAACCATACCAACTAGATACAACAGTTTGAAGACCAAATATTGAATTTTGAAAAAAAAAATGTACAATTCTACAAAAGTTATTTTTATTTTGGTGTTGATCCGGATTTACAATTTACTTGCAGTGCCGGATCTAGGAAACTTGACTCCCGAAGATCGTAAAAATGCGGTGCCCTAACGCAGATGGAAGTACGAGGTATGTTTATGAAGGTTTTATGTTTTTCATAAATTCACCTTTATACCAACAGCGCTTAGAACTAGCACACCCATTTTCCCAACCCTCTCCTATAAATTCGGCATGAATTACTTGTAAAACGATGGTCACACGTCACGTCGATTTTTACTCACCGTAACACATGCCGCTGGTACCCGTCAGGAAGAGCAACGACAACGTCCACACCAGACTGCCCACCATAGGGTTGTCGAAGAACACGAACAGCACTAGCATCATCAGAGCCGTCTGCACACTCAAAACAATGTACTGAACGACGATGTGGGACAACAGCACCTCGGTCACTGTCACGCCTGGTAAAAAAATTAGAAGTCGTTGGCAACAAATCATGTCATTTACTGTGTTACTGAGTTCGCGAACGGCTTAACAATACGATCATAACATACCGGCGACAAGACTCCGTTCCAACAGTCCTCCCATTTTCTCCATCAGAATCGCTCCCACGGTGAACACCATCGGAAGGTAGAATTCAAATCTGCGCACAGATCAAACAACAACAAGTTAAGACATTTTTTTTTTTTTAATCATCTCATACGACATACACAAACGTTGAGTAGGTATACAGGGGCAGAACTAAAGAGAGGAAGATGGGGATTCCCGGGCGTAACATTTTAGAGGATATAATTTTTGTATTACACAGTCTGTTATTCACTACTAGTATAATATTTTTAACTTTGTTAATGTAATATGTTTAAAATTCAATAACGTTGCATGCTAATTATTAGAAGAAAAAATTGTTAGGGCAGGTATTTGATTCTTGATCTATGATCTTTGGTCTATAGAGCGTGATCTTAACATTTTCTCCGGGCGTACAAATCTCTAGTTCTGCCCCTGTAGGTGTACTTATGTGTATTATCGTATCACGCATTTACATTCGAACATTATTATATCCATGTGCGCACGTCGTTCTACGTGACATTTGTGATAGTAATAATAATAATAATTCAATATGTATACTATGAAAATCAACTAACAGCGATATGATTGCCGGCGCCGTAAAATGTCCGAAACTCGGATTGTTGTTTCCGTAAATCGCGTCTTCCAACTGGAAAAACAATGAAAACAATGTCACGCTATTTCGATTACAGCGAACGTCCGAAAAAACAGTGTGCCTCTATGTCAATATTCTAACGGACGCACGTTTATCGAAACAAAAATCTCATTATCAGTTTTACCTTGATCGGTATGTCGGCGATTGCGACGGGCCAACCGCAGTCCCTGAACACGCCGGATAAGAAAAGCACGTACCTCGAAAGCATATCCCTCCGCAACAGATTGCTGACATATTGGTCTAAGGACAAGAACGAGCACGATTAGACGAATTCCTAGCGCCGTTAAACCACACCGTCGCATCTCTGTTTAACAAAATGTTTACTCTTCGTAACGACTTTTCTAATGGAACTATGACCCTTTCATTCTGTATTACTACCATTTAATGTGTTGGCATTTTAAAATAAACGAAATTAAAAAAATTTAAGGAGCCATACGATACGGGCACACATCGCATAATTTCCCATAACTAACATCGTTAATTATTTAAGATTATTATCTTAAAGAAAATTTCACTTTATCTATCCGAAGAACCGTCGAATTCGTTAAACAGAGGTTTGACCGTATTCACGAATCAATGCTATCGTTGTGTGCGCATTACTTGACATGTCCTGCCATATGTTCACGTCGCTGATGTTTAAGGTTCTCTCCGTCAAATTGTCAAACATCTGGATTCGCGCACCGAGCGCTTCTGAATAACCATCCTCGAAGTACAGCACTCCCCAGATCTTGTTTTTTTTAACAGCGAACTTTGCTTCGTCCAGAGTACCGTACTCGATCTGTTCCAAAACACGCGGTAGTTTACGGTTCCATTATTATCGATTGGCAATCAGTCAATTATGCTCGACAGCGCGGCAAAATAACGTTGACAAAATAACACATCAATAATAAACACACTAACCAATTTGTAGCTTTTGTCGTTCAACTTTTGCAAGTATCGACAACTCAACGGTACACTGAAGTTGCAACCGCTCGATGGATACATACTGCAACCCAACATTCCAGTTTTGAGCTCCTCGTTTACTACTCCTAATTTCAGTCCTTGCGGATCACGACCAATACAAGTGCAAAACAAATAGCATTGCACAACTGGCAAGATCATTAGGAAACACATAATTCTACAAAAAAAAAATAAATAAATAAACGTAGTGCGTATAGCAATTAATCATTTTCCGTTCAAATTTCATAACGCAACCGAATTAAATCCGAACTCGTACACATTACTATGCGCATGGTTAACGTTTTAACGGGTGACATATGACTATAAATAGTAATATATTCGATTACGTTTTTGATCATTATTATGTAATTTTAGTAAGATTAAGTAATAAAGTTACAGACGATTTAAGTGCGACTTAGAAAACTATTGTTTTGTGTTCCTTACGGTATGTTTCTTTTCATCCAATAAAAATTTTTCATTAACTGTGCTAAGATTCTCATTTTTGAACATATGCTGTCTGGTTTTAGAGGTGGCAATGGTTTTCTATTTGGCACTGGATATGTTTCGATATTCTATACACAAACGTAATAAGTTATTACATTTTCAAAAAGGTCTTTAGAAATACTCCGAATAAATTAATTACAAATATTTAAATGAATTAAAATACACAACATCAAATTTTTTGTAATGAATTTTGTTTTACCAAAGAGTATAATGGGGTGGAAAAAAAACCAAGTATATTTTCCGATATTTAATTAATAACACTTCTAAAAATAGTTTAATTGAAACGTACGCAATTTTCGTCCTCTCTATCCATAATACTACTTCTAGTTTGACGTTTGCTAAGATCTAAGAAAGCTTGTTCCAAAGTTGAGCAATTGTGTTTTATTAGTAATTGATTGGGAGATTCTTCGGCTAATAACGTACCATCTCTCATTAATCCAATCTGTAATTATATGTTTTTTTAATAATAAAACAACAACAACTTATAATCATAATAGTCTTATTAAAATTCAATTAATTGTCAATACAGTAAATATATTTAATTGCAAATGAAAATGAAATACGTATTTTTATTTTTACATACAATAAGGATGATATGACATACATTGTATTTAATTTTTGATTATAATGTTGAGTAATACAACTTATAATATTGTTAAACAATGTTAAGCAACACATTACTGAAGTTATGTAACTCTTTAAATTTGAAACGACTTGTTAAATATTTTCTATTATTTTTAAAAACACTTTTGTCAAATAATCAACTGCATTGATGGAGTTATAAAAATTGTACACATGTAAGTATATGTGAACATATAAATATATATATATATATTTATGTATATTATGTATTATAAAATCCAACCGTATGTGCTTGTCTGGCTTCTTCAATATAATGCGTGGTAATCACAACGGTCTTATTTCCATTTGCTGTCATGTCTAGAAGATGTTGCCAGATACTATTTTAACATAATATTTTACAACGTAATTTATTGATCGACTTTTGAATGAGAACTATATTTGTTTATAGTTACCTTGCACTTAGCACTGGATCCACTCCTACTGTGGGTTCGTCTAAGATAAGAAGTTGAGGATCGTGAAGTAATGCAACTGCGAAAGACACCCTTCTTTCTTGACCGCCACTGCAGAAAAATTATGATTAATTTGCTGATACTTGAAACGTTTTATTATACTCGAATTATTGTCATCGAATATTAAAATTTACTTATACATCGACAGCCTTACTCGTTTTCAAACGTAACAATTTTAAACATTAATGTACTGGATTGGTAATAATTATCATTGAACGAGTGTACCTTAATCGACTGACGATGTTTTTCTCATTTGGTAGTTCTAAAAATTTTAACAGTTCATGTGTTCTGGTTTCTATTTGTCTGCTAGTCATACCGAATAATCGGCCATAGTAGTTCATAGTTTCTCTGATGCTGAATTCTTTGTACAGAGCAAGTTCCTACGATGAAAAGTTTTTAATAAAATTTAAATAATTACAAGTAGATATTTATTCATCATTTTACCTGCGGCATGTAACCGATGTTTGACTTTGTCTTGGCTTTGACTTGTATATCTCCAGCATCGAGCTCACACCGGCCGACCATGCAACTGAGTAAAGTAGTTTTACCACAACCACTTGGTCCGAGAAGACCGTATCTGTTGTAAAAAAATTATACAAATTCGAACAATCAAGTTACACTGTACAAAAAAAAATTGGTAAATATTTCGGTTTGCGGATTGCGATTATATTATAATATCTACTGGGATTTATCTGGTCAATTTGATTAGCATCTGTGTGTGTCCAACTGTCATCATCTACAATTACATTTTAATTTCTCGTTAAAATCATAATGTTTACCAAGACGAGATTTATTTTTATTTTTATTGCCTGTTAAACGAGATATTGGTCTAATTTTAGTTAAAATTTAATAATGCTTTCTGGTCAGTACTCTTAAGTTTTAAATTATTTGTTTTTAGAAATAAATTTTAAGTGGACAAATTGCGTACTAATACGTATAATTAACAATGGAATTTTCTCTCATTAAATTCGAATTTTCATACCTTTGCCGTAATATCTTTATTCATATTCTCCTGTTTATTCAAAGAAATTATTTTGATTTATATATTTATATATAATTTATATATATATATACATATATATATATATATATATATATATATATATATATATATATATATATATATATATATATATATATTGATTTAAAAATTAATTTCGAATGAGTGATTTCTTCATTAAATCATTCATACATTTTCCCCCTCCCCCTCCGATCAAAAAATACAACATTCGACAAACCTGTAGCGAATTAATACAATTTGTAATACATAAATAATACGTATTATGGATGAACGCATGTTCTGATTGCCATTGTACGTAAATCATTATTTAATTGTTGCGTCTATAATAGAAGCATATGACAACAAAATAATTTGTCGCCCTTAATTATATAATAAATATAATAATCAAAATTAAAACAACAATAGTTTGTCGTCTTATTTTACATGTTGTGTAATAATGACGTTAAGACGATATTTGTACACATTTTTGTAGAATAACGGTAGATTTGATGCGATTTTTCGAATTACTTGATTTAGTGTGCATTGCAAGTGTTAGAAAAAAGAAAAAATCCGACGTAGAAAGTTTACATAGTAATTATTTTAAAGAAATTTAGGTAATGATGTACAGAGTATTTTTATTCTACCGTTGCATCAACGACCCTGATGTTGCAGTCAAGTAATAAATCGCCTTTCTCCAACTATGATATAACAGATACACTTGTTCTCCCACCAACTGTCGATTAATAATTATTATTATGTTAACTGTACTAACCAATTATACTATAATAGGCAACAGGGTCTGTTTTTAGTAAATCATAGGACAGAAATGTTTTGGTCGTTTCCCACTTAAGATTATACTTAAAATGATGATCAAGCATTAAGTTAGGTAGTAATATAAAAACGTGTAGATTATCATTAATTTTATTTCAGCTATTGCTTTGATTTATGAGAAAATGCTGCTATTGCAGTTATACGTGAATATAATTCAATTTACTTCATCACCAAATCGGTACGTTTTTAGTCCTTGAGTGAATTGTTTAGTTTAAAATCGCTTTGTTATAAATGTACCTACTTATATTGTATAAGTACGTATTATAAATATTAAATAAAAGAAATGTCAAACAAAAATCTAATTCTCTCTGATTAAGTTTTATTTTACTTACATGGTGCCTTCAGGTACAGTCATGTTGAGTCCCCTAAGTACGACACTGTACGGAGTGTACCTCTTGTATGCGCCTCTAACCATAATGGCAGCTGGCCCGTCGCCTCCATACTTATTACCTAAAGCCATTCCTGGTAATTCCATGTTCAAATAATTGTGCAGTTTATCAACTCATTACCTGTAATACAATTAATCAATTGTAGTTGGCTTTACAATACAATGAATCAATAATAAACGTCATAATGCGTTTATGTTTGCTCTCGTAAAAAAATAAAAAAAATAATCATAATAACAATAACAATCCCTCCGATAAAATTAATTTTATTACTTACATATAATGCTAATGCAATTAAAATTTTTAAAATATGAGACAGAAATTTACCAAATTCTTGTAATTTCATCAACCATCTTTTCAATTATCCATGATATTCATATTTCAAACCGTTAAAGCTATTATGCATAATATCGACCCTTTCTCGATATTTATTGGTCGAACTTCACCACAATGAACAAAAATAATACCTATTACCTTTTACAAAGATTTTAATTCAATTATAGCACAGGTACCAAACACAAACGTCGATAATAATGTTCAAGAAATTCACTTTGGCATCACCAGCTGAATCATTGAGAAATTCCGCGTGTAAGTACCTTATGTATATTATTTCTTCAGTTCGTATAGAGTTACGCAAACCTCACCGGAGGTACGCATTATATGCACCTAGGTTATCACTCAGAATAATTCAATCGAAATTTCTTCAACACATTCAAGGCTGTATTATCAGAAACAACAAGCGCATAAATTAAAAGCGTTTTTGCTGATTACTTAATAAGATATTCTACAATAGCTTATGTTTGGTATTATTTTATTTCATATTTTGTGTTAAGTTATTAATTAATACACTTTTTTATAATGTTATTAATTTACTGAGTTAAGGCCATTGCAAGCACAGGACCCAGTTGCTTAAATTTAAAAATTATCTCAAATCCATTAAAACCTATGTTGATGTAATAAATTAACAACCGTTATGCGCCATAACAGTGAATAAAAAGATAATTTTTGTAATTAAAAAACGAATTATTATAAAGTGTACGTATTATTAAAGTGTAATTTGACAATATTCAATATTGTGTGATCAATATTTTAACAATAAACAGTTTAAACATTTATTGGTTGATCACAAATCTTCAATGGAATTATTTTAAAAATCGACGGTTAATCATGTTCAGTCAACAATAACAATCGGTTTTAAAATGAACTCTGTGACATTTGTTAAGACTTATACAGAGAACAGCAATGTTTATGATTTTGTAATTTTATAAAATGAAATAATTTATAATTAAATCGATGTCCAATATTTCGTCGATATCTTATGCGAATCACATACATACATAATACGTGATTGACGTCAGAAACTATGGTACACAATTGAATGTACAAACGATTATACGTGTTTAGTACCACACATTTATGTTCTCGTTTATATTTTTGTTAATATTTTTCAAAATATTTTTCGTGAATTATAATTTAAATTTTTTTTCTATAAAATTTAATTTTTAAACATTATTAAAATAACTGATAATTGTTAAGTAACTTTCCAGTAGCTACAGTCTAGTTAAAATCAACAATAATTATCCTTTGATAAATATATACAAATAATAATAATTTTCATGTACTTATCATAATATAAACATTTAATTAGACTGGCGAATACAATGTGTACTCAATACATTTAAAGTCTTGCAATAAAATATTTAAATTCAAGTCATTATTCGTTATCGACGAATAACATTTCATAATTAATATATTAATAGATATTTAAATTAATTTATAGATTATATTATATTAACCTCTAAAAAAAATGAACTAAAGCGTGAAAATTAAATGGAAAATTAAATAAAAAACTAATATTCCATATTTCTTTTTTGTGTACACGATACATGATGGTGTTCTTTTTTTATCATGACTGTTATTATATCCCGGTATACGGAATGATTTCTGAGTGAAAGTGGTCAACGTAAGAAACCAGTTGGGTGCTTATAACAACCACGTCTATTACATAATTTATACAAAATATCCAGAGTTAGTGACCTAATAGCAACTCGATCGGGTTATTGAACACGATGGTTTTGCCGTCTGATGAGAACTTCCGGTATCTGACGAATTTGAATACCGTCAACACACCTATACTATTTTGATTGTGTACCGTTGATTTCTTTAGTACTATCCTAATAATGATAAATTAACTATCTCTATACCCACTGCAGAAGCTATGGGAAATTGTATAGTTTATACGAAAATGTCACTACAACTTGAATTATACGAAGTCCTATTACTCGCATTGTGTTATACTTTTTTTTGTTTTAATAAATGACGTTTAACGATACTGAAAAATCGTTTTAAACGATCGTAAGTACAATAATTTATTATAATATGACACCGATGTCGAATAAATATTATTTCATACATTTATGTAAAATCATATATGATCATAAGTGATGATGTATTAATAAAAAAGGATTATAATCACCGAAAAAATTGAGTAAAAATCAATAACGATCTTGTACGGTATTATGATTATTTTATGAAACTATCACAATATCATAATTCGGTATTCAAAGTTAAATGAACCTTTGCCTTTTTATCGATTTATTTTTAGCTCTAGTACAAAAATCGATGAAAATTATTCGTCAATGTATCGTTCACTTGTTAAGTTTGAATCAAATTAATGTATATAATGAAATATTAAAAATATTGATTAAACAACATTGATTTAGAACTTAAAATAAAACTTGAATTTGAATTCTAATCAATTAAGTTAATATCACAATAAACCAATATTTAAAATAAGAAAATATGACATTATTATTATTATTAATTTTTTTAAGTAAAACATACAAATCCTAACAGTATTAATTGAATTAGAAATTATTAAAACTGTTACTTACGTACCAAAGGTTGAAACGAACGAGAAATATTGTCAGAATCATCTGTATCCTACGAGACTAGAACATATACTGACAGTACATGTGACGGGATAGCCAATTGTTGATGGTAACTCGGAATGACGTAACCCTTTTACCGTGTCCTTAATGTTACGAACGCACGGGGAAGGGAGATGGAAGAAAACATCGATCGTCTCATCAGTAGAGTTTTATTTACAAAATACGATTTAGGTATTAAAGACATGTCTTCAACAACATGGCACACGAATAGACGAGGACAGGTACACCCGGAATTCGTCCAACACTTATTGTACTCGTAATTATGATTTTATGAAGTATGTACTTGACTTGATATTTGTTGATCATTCCAACCACTACAGATTGACTGTGTCATTTGAATATTGAATAGTATTAAAAGCGTCCTTAAGCGAATATTAAAATAAAGTTGTGCGCACATTATCCTATGAATTTAAATAAAAAAAAAACAAAATTATTATTGCATTGAAGAACACAATTTCGTTTAACATTTACAAATCAATTGAGGAGTGATAATTCAAAATGTGTGTGGTATGTCAATAATTTGAAAATCGAAAAAAACATAAGAGTAGTCCAAGCCTGACGTAAAACTGATCTTGAATCGATAATGTCTACGAAACAATCCGATTTAAAAATCGTCATTTAATTCAAGAAATGTTATTACATCTTTCAGTACTAAATAAAAACCTGATATTTATCTTATTTAAAACATAACGCAGTACCACCAGTGTAATTCGGTAAAAGACTAAAGTCATAATAATATGGATTAAAAAAAAACTTGTATTACCATTCTATGTATAACATATTAATCAATATAATCAATATTATCGAAGTTAATTGTAATTATGTCTACCACTTAGAAAATAATTCGCCTGCACAACAATAATAAAATAAAAAAAATCAATACATTCTTCACTCCGTTCAGAATCTAAAAATATTGCACGTGATTAAATCAAAAAATAATATAGCAGAAAATTCCACGTTCTGGTTTCCAAGAATACGAGATCAAAATATATTTATTTCGACAATGTAAACTGATGTTTTTTCAATTTCACATATAAGTAAACCTATTTAGCCTAATTTTTTTTATTATAATAGTTTTTCAATTTGCTAACATTTTAATTTTTTAACTAGGTATACCATATTTTGAAGTCCTCCGATTATCTATCAGTAGGTATATCGTGCATTTATTGACGTATACATCAATCCACAGTTCTCCACAACAAACCATTATTATTACTACTGTCGTGTGCGCGCTGATTCATCTGCTTTTATAAACTGATTGTTCTCGATTACAATTATACTTAACAAATATATTCAAAACCTTTTTCGAATTTTCTACAATTCATTTTCAGTATACGTAAATGCAAATAAATAGTTTCCGTAAGTTATCAATAAATTTAATAAATCATTTGTGAAAATTCGTGTTCAGATTTAATATACTAATATTATAGTGATAATTATATAGTATTGTATGACTTTAAAATGTATACCCGAGCTCGAATTTTTCGATTAACTCTCCGTGCGTGAAAGCTTTACAGATGTAATTTAAATGGGTTCCTGAGGAGATAGTTAAGATATCAAAAAATATTCAGCAAATCTCGTAATTATAAAATATTATATATATACTATTTCCTGTAATATTCATCAAGACTCTTTTCGTTGTACTGAGGGTAGATAAACACATTTTTTTCAAAAATATAATACCAAAAAAATTCGCTTTTTTGTCTTTAATGAAAATTAATTTCCAGAATTTTGCCGTTAGCGTTGAGTTAACAATGAACTAATCGAATATCTGATATGAGTAATTATTATTTATTTATTAATTTTTATATATTGAAATATATCTACCATCAATAAATATTATTTGTGCAATGAGTAGGTTTGATAAATGACAAATAAAATAATATAAAATGAATCATGAGATTAGAGAGGATATCTAGTGGTAACACCCTAGTATTTATTTAAAAAAGTATTACTCTCCCAAATATAGTTACTTACGTAGTTTTTTCAGCCTCATTATGTATTAGCTTACAACAATTTATTTGTTTAAATTACTTTTCTTGGTATGCTATGTTTTCACTAAAAACTTAAATATTATGCACTAAATGCAGATAAAATAACCAGAAACTATAAATAACATTAGCTAATTCAAGTAAAGAATTTATTTGAACAATATTAAGATTTTAATTGAAATGTATTAATTTCAACAGCAAATATACTATGATCATGAGTTTGAATACACTTTACAAGTGAACATAAGAACTGAAAGTATGAGACATCATCTCAGATAGAGCATTAAAAAACAATTATTGTAATTATTTTTTAATCAATTGATAAAAAAAAATTCATAGTCTAATTATATGATTATTTTAATATTTTAATAAAATTAAATAACATTCTTTCTTGATAATACTCATACAATTTTTTTTTTTTAAATATACCAAATTACCATTGGGTTTCTTTTCAATTTGCTTTAAAAATCCTTTTGGCGACCTTGGGGAAATCAAATTATACATTTGAATTATTAATATGTGTACAAAATATTAGGCCGTTCCAATACTCTTTGTCCTCGGAACAAATCGAATGAAAAATACATTGGAGCATGTGAATACTTTTAGAAAGTTTATCCTTGAATAATTTGTAAGTAAACTTCCTATATTAAAAATATTAAGGAACGAATTGGTGTATCGTATATGTTCATAATGTTGTAATGTAACATTGTGGTTAAAAAAAATGTATTTTAGTGTACAACAATTTCAATATTGTTGTCAGAAATCAAATGTAAGTAGCTGGACTAGTGAAGATTTACACAAAGCGGCAAACACAACTACCAAACATGCGCAATAGAAATTTAATTGCGGACGAAAATCTTTCTGTACACTAAACAATGGTCGACTGAATGAATTGTAATATGAAATGACGATTGAACCGGCATAATAATAGCAACAGAGATTGGCCCAATATGGGTACAAAATAAACGATTTGAGTGCACAACGCATGTTGTGTGCACGTAGGACAAACGTTTTGTCTAGCAGCGGCTTCACATCTTAAACAGCGGGTGTGGAGTATCCAAAGATTTTCAGCGGGTCTACATTACGGTTTTAGATAAATGGTGGAGTGGGAGAGGGGATGAGTGATCGATTAACCTTAAGTTTACCGACGGAAATGTTTTCAGTATGTACTGGCACTGTACTGCTCTGACTCGTGCACCAAGTAGATTTTACGTTCGCGTGAACGTCGCGTCAAACAGCACGGACGGACGATGTCGGTATGACATATTTCGACTTCGGTTGTAACTGCCGCGATCCGAATACCTTTCCGGAACGATACGTTTCCCGCCGACCGTTATTGCCTTTCCGTGTGGAGGCGGCAATCGTGATGGCAAGACTTTTTCCCCGTTCTTTCTTCCGTTGCAAATAAAACCGTCGTCGTAACAGTTATGACGAACGCGACGAAGAAATTTCGGTTGATGTCGCAATCACGACCCTCCTGGTTGTCGGACCGGTCGGACGCGCCATGATAGGCCATTCCTTCCTGTACGCGCATAATAACAGAACATCTCGTACGCGTGCCGTTCGCGGTGAGACACGTTAAAAGCACTGTCGGCTTACGCGTTCGGAACGCAGGCGAGAGCTGCGCGTCGGCCGCGCGCTGATTGCGTACCACTTGTACGGGTCTACTTTCCATTTTCAAATACCGTGCCGCCGAAACGGTTATTTGGTTACGTTTATGCACGCCAACCGCCATCAACACCACACCATGTCGGTGACGTACGCGCAGTATTGAAAACATTTGATTTTCTCGATAAGACTCACTGGCCAAACACATCGGAATGAGTGCTGCACGGCGTTTACGGAAGACCGATCTCATTGCACAACCTCTGTGGTGGGGGTCTTGGGAAGAACAGTAGCTTTTTATTTTTTTCCCTACGTTTGTTCAAATATTCTCTCGCGAAACAAAATGTTCATAATGGTACGCAGGTGATCGAATATGTATGTTTTTCGCGTCGCGTGTTTGCGACACGTCGATACGCGGTACTGTTTACACGTGAATATTATTGTAATGACTTCGACAAAATTCGATCGGCTCCACGACGGACTCTATGTGTATATATTTATCATCATCATCATCATCATCATCATTTTATTATTAATGTAATAGCGCGTTTTTAATTTTTTTGTTATACGACGATCTTGATGTGATTTAGCTATTATAGCGGGACTTGTCGGGGAAAACAATACACGTACGTTACCCCAGTCCCCCTAATTTTTAATTTTGCAATTTTTTTTGTGTCAATAATTAATGCTCAATTCCTGCCAATTCCTGCCATATTCTAAGAATTCCTACTGTACTAGTTTTTTCAGAAATTCGAATTGTCTACGGGTGGGGCTGGGGTAACGTTACCCTAGCCCCACCCACACTTTAAATATACCTTTTTGCAATTTTTTTACACCAATAATTAGTGCTCAATTCCTGCCCATATTTTCTGAATTCCTGCTATACCAGTTTTCCTATAAAGTCGAATTTTCTACGGGTGGGTATGTTTTTTATGAATGACGTACGTACCTATGTACACAATTACTCTAGAGAACAGAAATTTTTATACTATTGCTAAATATTGATATATTGATTCATCTGTAATATTTTAATATTAACACAGTTAAGTGTATCTTATATTCACCTTTTTTTTCAAAATTACCATCGTCTTATATATTTGATGTACTAATTTATTATTCAGTTTTATAATATACAGTTTTAAACAGATTTCCAATAAAATCAAAATTGAGTAGATAATTTGTCTATATTTCTCGCACTACTAAATACGAGTATAATACTTAAACCCACTCTGATGTAAATCTGTTTTAATTGTTAACATTAAACAAAATTACATTCTGCGATTATGTTTAGCTTGTATTTAGTCTATATCAATCGCATACTGCATTTGTTTAAACTATTTCAGTAATAACAAAACCCACTATGATAAAAATGTATTAATAGTCCATAACAATATCATATTGTATCTATTTTAAATTATTTTGTCCAAAGAAAATCATAATAATTTATTTTCATTCTAACATACATTATCTGATACTCTGATACTCAACGTGGCTGAACTTGTCCCTTGATAATTTTTTTATTTTAAGTTGATAATTTTTATAATATAAATTATTAAAATAAGTTCGTTACTTACTGTTATTTTCCAAATATTATAAAAATGAGTGGAAGAAAACCTGCTGTGGCACTAGAAATGGTAATAGACGCTATTTTACAATTTAAAGAAAAAATTGTATATACAGGTGAAAATTGTGAAAAAAGTAAGTAAATTATTGAGACTATATTATACTAAAAACTATTATCATTTAAGTAATTAATCTGTTTTAAGCCATTTCGTGTAGGTAACATATCCACTCAAATCGAAATAGTGGAACTTCTCTGCACTCGTCGTTTATTTAAAATAGCTAAATATTATAATTGTATGATCCCTGTACATACCTACATTGGTATGGCCAATTTTAATAACTTACATTGCTTACATCTTATTTTGCTATTATGTAATTCCTAGTATACTACTGTTCTACTTATATATTGTGGTACATTTATAAATAAACTAGCTGAACCCGTGCACTTTGTAGCTTGTTAAAAATCTTACCCCTTATATGTCTCAAACTGTGTGTTAAATTCGTTAATAATTTAATAATAATTTATAATAACTTATTTCGCATTAATTTATTAAAATATATAAAATATAAATAAAAAGTTATTAAAATTTCCAAATGTCTGCTTGAGCACCTCCCAGGATTACTATCACTTTTTAACTTAGCCTATCTTCTGCCAGTAGGTCTAATATATCTCTGTACTAAATTATATATAATATATACAATTTGACATCCCGCAAATTATTTAAGTAAAATCCACATAATATGAACTAAGAGGAGTCTTGGTTTTCCAACAACAACAAATTGTTTAAGAAATACAGTTGATCATTATATTATATGAAAAAAGGATGTAGAAATTGGGAGCTGTACGACGATTTAAAAAAAATTCCAGTCCAAGTAAAAGAACAGACGAAAGTACCTGTTGAATTTCTATTTTATTCAATTTAAAAAACAATTCTATTGTAAATTTTGTTTGAGCTGAACATAAATATATAAACTATTAAAAATTATTGATGTTTATAGTATAATGATTATTATAGTGCAATTTTCATAGGAACAGTATAAAAAAATATTTACGTAAAATTGTAAAAAGTATATTTTATTTTGAAACGATAAATATATTTTTCAATTAGGATGGGTTGGCAGTTGCATACAGCGATATAGTTTGTCAGTCTAGAACATTCTACATTATATTATATTTTACATGTAATTTTATGTCAATATTCGATGTTCAAACGCTTATAAAAAAAAATTGTGCCTATGGATTTTAATCATTTTTGAATGACATTAAGAACTACTTCTGTGGAATCTTCGATTAAATTTTCAAGTATTTTGTAGTAGCCAAATTTTTTTTATCACCGATTATAAAAATAAAATGTAAAAAAATCGAATATTTTAAATGACTATAAGTGGCTTAAAAATCAATATAATATTTTGAAAAAAATATTGCATAAAAGAAATACCAATCTTAACAGCTGGTAGAAATTTCAAAAATCTGCGACTTATACTTTTTGAATTATAACAAATATTTAAAATCGTCTGAGAATAAATCGCTATTTTATGCAGTTTCGTAAATATTTAAATTTCAAACAGTCATACAATTTTTTCCTCTTAGTCCGGTAGAAATTTTTTTAAAGATTTTTGAAGAGTAGCTCATAGATAACCTAGTGTTAAAATTTTGAACCTTAAGTATGAACAGAAAAAATTTTATGAATTTTTATCTACAAAATAACTTACAAATTATCGTGATTTTTACACATTTTATACAAATTTGAGCATTAAGGGCTTATAAAAAAAAATTGAGTTAACCGATCACCGATATTTTTTAGTTACGATAAGTTTAACTTATTATAAACCTAGTATTAAATTTTCAAGAGTTTTCGCTCAACTAATTAAATTTTATAGATGTTTAAAAACAAAAATTTAACAAAAATCGAAAATTTAAATTGTCTATAAATAAGTCAAAATATGTCAAAATACTTTGAAATCTTAACCATGTATAGAGAACATCAATATAAAGATTTGGTGAAAATTTCAAGTTATTGCGGTTTTTCATTTTTGAGTTGGAGCATTTTAAAAAAAAACCAATATATTTGTCAGTCTAGAATATTATACATTATATTATATTTTACATGTAATTTTTTGTCAATATTCGCTGTTCAAACGCTTATAAAAAAAAATTGTGCCTATGGATTTTAATAATTTTTGAATGTCTTTAAGAACTACTTCTGTGGAATCTTCTATTAAATTTTCAAGTATTTTGTACGAGCCAAATTTTTTTTATCACCGATTATAAAAAAAAAATGTAAAAAAATCGAATATTTTAAATGCCTATAAGTGGCTTAAAAATCAATATAATATTTTGAAAAAAATATGACATAAAGGAAATACCAATCTTAACAACTGGTAGGAATTTCAAAATTCTGCGACTTATACTTTTTGAATTATAAAAAATATTTAAAATCGTTTGAGAATAAATCGCTATTTTATGCGATTTCGTAAATATTTAAATTTCAAACAGTCATAAAATTTTTTCCTCTAATTCCGGTAGAAATTTTTTTAAAGATTTTTGAAGAGTAGCTTATAGATAACCTAGTGTTAAAATTTTGAACCTTAAGTATGAACAGAAAAAATTTTATGAATTTTTATCTACAAAATAACTTGCAAATTATCGTGATTTTTACATATTTCGTATAAATTGGAACTTTGAGCACTTATAAAAAAAAATTGTGACTTACGATTTTAGTTTTTTTTTTATCAGTTAAGGAACAACTTATAAGAAACCTTGTATTAAATTTTCAAGATTTTCTGGGCAGCCAAAAAAATTTTATCGTTATTTAAAAAAAAAATACTTAAAAAAATTGAAAATTTCAAATGTATATAAATAGCTTAATAAAAGTCAAAATACTTTGAAAATTTAATGGTGTATAGAGAACGCTAATCTAAACATTTGGTGAAAATTTCAAGTATTTACATCGATTAGTTTTTGAGTTATAGCAAAATAAAAAATTTGATTATGTCGAAAACTGGTTTTGCGTAAAAACTCCCGTTTTTCCCAAATTTTTTTATGGTTTTTCCCGTCGCATTTAAAAAATATTGGAAATTTTTTACTTTTGACCCCCCAAAGTACCAAATAGATTCACTTTTCTTTCAGAAAAGTTGCTACATAAGGCAATCGAAGCATTTTTACTGCCCCAAAACGTGTCGACAGACACAAAAAAAAAAAAAAAAAAAAAAACAAACATTATTGTAAAATCAATACAATCTTCACTCCGTTCAGAATCTAAAAAAAAACACACATCATTGTAAAATCAATACATTCTTCACTCCGTTCAGAATCTAATATCTAATTATGGTATAAAAAATTATATTCTCTAGAGCAGTTGTCTATATTGGTTAGTACGTCATACGAGTACATAAAAACATACCCACCTGTAGAAAATTCGACTTTCTGGAAAAACTGGTATAGCAAGAATTCCGATATTATAGGCAGGAATTGACAGTGATTGACACTAATAATTGGCGCGAAAAAAATTGCAAAAATTTAAATTTAAAGTGTGGGTGGGGCTGGTAAAACGTCCTCCCCCTCCCCGGTAAAAAATTCGACTTTCTGAGAAAACTGTTATAGCAGAAGTTATGAAAATGTAGGCAAGAATTGGCAGGGATTGAGCACTAATTATTAGTGCAAAAAAAATTATAAAAAGTTAAATTTAAAGTGTGGGTGGGGCTAGGGTAACGTTACCCCAGCCCCACCCGTAGACAATTCGAATTTCTGGAAAAACTGGTACAGCAAAAATTCTTAGAATATGGCAGGAATTGGCAGGAATTGAGCACTAATTATTGGCACAAAATTAAAAATTAGGGGGGCTGAGGTAACGTACGTAAACAATACGGCATGTCGCGGTACACACGGACGCCGAGTACCTAGGGCTGGAGACACGACCACACCATATTGTAACGTTTGTAGGGTGCTTTGCACTGCACGAAATTATAAAAATGAACCAAAAAAAAAATGTTTATCATCATCAATTATTAATTTTATTATATAATATTTAATGTATTTTATCGATTGTTTCCTTGATTGTACATAAACATGACGTAGTCAAGTACAGCTAAACTCGAATTGTTTTCTCTTTGTCGTCTAAAAACATTTTTAATACGAAAAAGAAACCAAAGCGATTTAGCATAAACGTCCATAAAGAACGAAAAAATCTAATATTGACAAAATCGCGATCCATTCCATTAATGTGTGGATATTTATTAGTTATAGGAAAAAATAAAAATACATTAGTGATTTGTTCGGGGACTTCAATCGTACCGAAAAGAACCAGTCTTCTAGGAACCCTTTGAATATTAAGAACCGGAATCTCACCGTTACCCTAATCTAAATTAGTTTTTAAAACAGAAACCTCATTAAAACCCTTAAAATTTATTTAAAAACTGGAATCTCACCTGAATCGATACTTTCTGTAAAGGTTCTTACGGTTGATCTCGATTTTTTTATAATTTCATTATTTTTATTTGTATATATCATTAGTAGATAATAAGACCCAAAAAATGCTACCTATCTATAGAATTCAGACATCTGAGTACAAAATATTTCTCGATAACAACTGATAATAATGTAATAAGAATTGAACAAAAATAGTATATATTTATATATGTATATATATATATATATATATATAAAATGATCAGTAAAAAATCCTTTAAAAGTGGAACAGATTTTCTTATGTACTATCTACTTAAACCCCCGAAGACAAGCCTAACCTTAAACGAATAAAGTATGGAGTAGTAAAAAAAAATTGGTGCATACTTTAACGAATTAAATACTGTATACTGATATAGCATTAATTCGAAAATGATATATTACAATCAATGTATAAAATATAAAATAACAAAAGAGATTATTTGAGAGTTAAATGTTTTACTTATCAAGTGCTCTCCTTAGTCCTAAGCTATTGGTAGGAAATTTGGTTGAAAATCAGTTAACTGTCCGTATTTGAACGGCATAATTGACTCCAATTAACACTACTAATATTTTATTAGGTATATTTTTCATAAATGTTAAAACATTCGCCGTCGTCAGTAGTAGCAGTAGTAACGATAAAAAGTATTATTATTATTACTATAATTGTAATAAGACCTGCAGAACGGACGAACGGTGTGGAAAACTTCTTGTGCGCACAACACGGTGCTGCTGCTGCCGCCGGCCGACGACCGCTTGTGCAACGCACGAGTACAAGTCGCACCTGTTGCGCACGCCGCGCGACCTGCCGACGTCGTACGCCGCAGCACGCACATGTGCCAACAGATTTCTCCGTCCGCGAGACACTTTCCTCCGTTTCCGCACACGTTAAGGTCAACGCGGGCACGGCCCACACTGTTCGTTCGGTAACCGTGTACGACGACGATTACGACATCGCGCAACGTCTCTCGATCGACGGTTTCGATCTGTGGTTGTTATTATTGTTATTGTTACGACGATAATGTATTATTTTACCCGTCCGTATAAGATTTACTTACGCATGCCGTTAAACGTCTCTTTGATTTCTCTGTCCCCGAAGGGTGTAGCTAAAAACATATTACCGGGGGGTGGTAGTAACATTGTTTCCCAAACATAAAGTTCAACTCTTCCATTGAGGAATTGAAAAATGTAACTTTAATTTTGCAGTATTTCTTATTTTAAAGAATTTTTTTACTTTTTAGAGCTTTTTTTCATATTTTTATTGCTTTTCAATGTTTTCAAGGCATTTTTATAAATGTATAAAATTTGATAAAAATATAGTCAAAATTAATTTATTCGTGTCTGTGTTCAGTCCATAAGAAACACGAAATAGAAGTTTAGTGAATGTATCTATATTAATTGTGTATTCAATTTTTGAAAATAATTTAGTGGACAAAAATAATAATGGAGATGATACGAAGAATTACGAATAATTAATAAGAATAGGTATTCATCTTATGACGAAACAAATGTTTCCAATGTTAAAAATAAAAGAGCACTTTTTTGTGGGTTTTTAAAAATCACATATTTCTAAAGAAATTTTCTTGTTTTTTTGAGTATTTAAATCCGTTTCTTAATCGTAATTCACGAGGTAAATACAAATAAAAAAAATCACGATACATTATAAATACTCATGTAAAGTTGTATTGTTAAAAAATTAAAAAGCCGTGCCATTAGGGAGGAAATAATCATTTGATTTCTAAGAGTATAGTTTTCACAAAAAAGTATTGAAAAATAAAAATTTGAAAAGTTATAAGCAGTTTAAATACAGGGCCATGTGTGGATCAATTTAAAATTTCGTTAAAAAATTAATAAATTTGTTATTCGATAGAGGGGGAAGGAGTAAATTGCCTCCCCTATCACTACACCTTTGGTCATTCCTCTTCTTGTTCGTATTTTTCTCCTCCCTTCCAATAGCTGACGCGTTCGAAACGTCATCACAACACCGATACCGGAACTGCGTTTCGTTTCAGGACTACCGAATCATTCGTACAACTGCCTCAATAAACAAACTACACGATACGACTAACTTTTTATGTAATTATTGTTATGTTCTTGTTTACTGTTTACCGTTTCTTGGGCCGTTCGTTCTGTTTCGTTGGTATTCGAAAGAAAAAAAAAACATTCACACACAGTCCCATCATGCGTACTGATTCCGTTAACATAATCTTCATGGAATTCGATTTTCGAAATCTGATTTTCATTCTATCCGCTGCATCCATAGATATTATAAGATCTATAATATATATCTTATAATATCTATGGCCGCGTCGCTTATTATAACAGTTCACTCTGTTATCTGTATCAATACAAATCAGGTGTGCAGTTCTTGAAAAATCGATTAGAATCGAAGGTGAAAAGGCTCACGGCCTCAGGCTAACGGGTTGTGGCCGTTATCAAAATGCTGAATAAAATATTACCATTACAGCACAGTGGACACGCAAACAGTCTCAACCATAACGAATGAATACATACATTATATGTGTATAAAAAATTAATGATGCCGTCTAAGAACTAAGGTTACTATAGTCCGTGAATACGCCATTCGTAATAAAATCTTCTTCTTCTTCTTCTTCTACTTCACCTTCCTCCCAACTATTTGGGGTCGGCCACCCTTGTCCTACACCTCCACTTTACTCGGTCAATCACATCTCCTCTGCACACACCGACAGCCCTCATGTCATTCTCCAAAGTCTCCAACCATCTCTTTTTTGGTCTTCCTCTTCCTCTTTTCCCTTCAACGTCCATCTTCATAACCACTCTTACTGCATTCGTTTCCTCTCGTCTCATCACATGCCCAAACCATCTCAGCCTATTTTCTCTCATCTTGTCCACAATTGGCGCTACACCAACACTACCTCTCACGTATTCATTCCTTATTCTATCTTCTCTTGTCACTCCACTCAACCATCTAAGCATTCTCATTTCCGCGACACTCATACTTTGTTCTATACTTTGCCATTCGTAATAAAATAAATAAAATAAAAATGGAGGTTTTATTATTAGTTATTATGATAACTATTCGATGATACAATTAACTATGACTAAACTGATTATTATATAACTTATGTATAGATATGTTATTATTATATAAAATTGTATATTCATAGAACTTCAACTTAAAATTAGTACACTTAAAAAATATAAGAAGTCTTCGAGAGAACAATTTTGTCAACAAATATTAACTGTAGAACAGCTGACTTTATAACCCTTCGTTTTCCTGGATCCCTGAGTGAACTCAGGCTGTAACCGATCCGGTCAATTTTTTCACTTAGATTAGAATAAAATTTAAATTAATTAATTAAATTAAGAATAAAGACTTATTATTTTTAACTGATTATATGTTTTTCCTCTTTACTCGGATTTTATTTTGCACCTTTTGTTACTCATCATTATATTAGATTTTTACTTGCACAAAGTTCTTGATCCAATTTTCAAAACTTTCGTTCAATAAATAAATTTATATAATTTTTTCTACTTACGAGATTTCCTTTTTAATTTTGTAAATATTATTGATTTTTACAAATTGTAGCTATGCGATTTTTTTGATTTTTTATTTCTTCTAATAATTTACATTATTTTTAAAGTTGAACTTTTGTTTTAATATTTTTTAGAACTAACATTTCGTAAATATAATTTTACTATACATAATACTTGAGTTAATATTATATAATCGTTAGCATTTACAAATTGAAATAATAGGCCAATTCATTATAATTTTAAACCATAAAACTCGTTTTTTCAATGTTTTATTTATTATAAAATAATATTTTTTGACGAAACAAATACATTTCTGATCTTCAGATAGTTAATTATGTCTGAAATATATACACAATTTAATTCTTAGTATATAATATTATTAATTTATTTAATTTTTCTGAATATTAAATATGAAAGTATTGTTAAATCATTATATTTAAACGATTGTTTTTAACTGTGGATGGATGTGAGCGATGATTAAAAGTTATGATTAAATGTATAATTATTTATATTTTTAAATGATTGCCTTGAAAAACTTTTAAACGTTCGTTAACTAACGGTATAACTAAGGTCAGCATATATTTTTCTAGTCAAAATGGGATAAACATTTTTTTAATTATAAACAGTTTTTTTTTCGTCAATAATTATTAACAAAATTACGTACTATTATGGTTTCAAAGGATAAACAAATTAAATTTGATTAAAAACAATTTTTTTTTTTAATAAGGTAAAAGCGTTTACGTAAAGAAAATGGTTGACAAACACTGCAATACAGAAATAATGAACTATGTAAAATAATTTTTTTGAGCTGATATTGCGTTATCGTAACACATCAGATTAATAAGTCTATATTAATACATCGACTGCGGCAATAGTTATTTTTTTATTTAATTAGTGTAGTTATATTCCACGATACATCACACAGCCCCGATTCCGTACAACGTCAACCATGTAATACATTATATGCACTTTACATACACACATACTAGTCAAATATAATAGAAACAATAATATATCGACACATTAAAATTAACTATCGTAATTTTTTACTATTTTCGGAAAACGGGACAGTACTGTTCAAAACTTAAAAAGTCATATCTAAGATAACTTTTGTTGAGTAAAGGAACACGAAAAAAAATATCAAACAAATAACATATAAAATAACATTTATTGAAAACATTAATCCGTGTTATGCATTTGAAGTAAGTAAATAGATTTCACACAAGTCATTTGTTTGTGAAAAAACAATAGTTACGAACAATAATCAAGTGTTCATCAATCAAAATGTCTATTTGAAATTAAAACTTATATAAAATGCTAGTTATAATATTGTTCCACTAAACGATATTTAAAATAGCCACAATTTAAAAAACATTGATTAATCATGTTACAATTATTTTCAAATGTAATTCCTGTTCCATTAACATCATCTTAGTCATTTAATGTACATATTAAAACCCAAAAATATAATCTCTTCATTTATCATATTGAATTTCATCTCTTTAAATACTTTTATAATTACATATTCAACATGTGCAAAATGTATATTGGTCATACATATGAAACAATAGTTCATTCCAATCAATTAAATTAAATCATAAATATAAAAATGAATAATTTAAGTAAAAAATACTATGAAGAAAATAATACAATAATTAAATTCAATTATTAAACAAGACATTTTAATATTTCACTTTATATTATTCAACCAGTTATATGCATATATACATTTGTATGCATATTATATACATATATATATATATATATGCTTGTATATAATACAAAATTTTAGTAATGAATACCATATATTCATACAGTTAAATAGTAACAACATAGTATGAAATAACTTTACTATTGCCACGATTAAAAAATATTAACATTTTAAACTTAAAAACAATTAGTGTTGGAAAATAAATGTATAGTTAATGTAAATAATAATCATTCAATGAAAATTTAGGCATTATTTAATTGAAGTATCCTTGTATATAAAACACTTAAATCAATTTTATTAATGATGTTAAGTGTCCAGTACCGTTGAGATCAAATTTTTACCTGAAAACAGATTAAAATGGATTAGAATTACACGAATAATGATCAAATTTATAAAACATTTCAATTATTTTTAAAAAGATTTCAAAGAATATATTGAATATTTTTATTGTATTTCAGGACACAAATACTGATTGATAGAATATAATAAAATTTAAATAATACGCAAAAGTTCATATATATTTTATGTTTCCACAAAACTATAGTAATTGGACATGCTTGTTAAATCATAACAAATATATAAATAAATAAATGTAGTTTTTATTACTTGTCAAAAATGGTTAGCCATACTTATAAATAAATGTTTTTGTAATCTATTGAATATTAAAACAATTGTTTTTATTTAATATTTTCTAAATCAAGGATTAAGGACAACTTTTATTGAGGAGTTAAATTAAAAATGTATATACAAGAACTACTATTTTTGAAATAAATAATAATTTATAACAAAATTTAAAAATATAATAACATTTTTTTCTTTAATATAATTTGCAATTAGGGATTTTATTTGTTCAACATGTCATCATAGTCAAAACAAAAAATAAAAAAAACATACATATTAACATCACCTAAGAACAATGAGAGGATTAAAAATGAATACATAACAATAAATTATGCATCACAGTGAAAAATTCCAGGAATTATTTTAATAATTAGCACATTAAATGACCAGTTTTTTATAAATTATAAATATATATATTAATACTTCATATAATTTTAACAGTCAAATTATTATGCCGAACACAGAACATTGAATAACAATAATTTGTATTTACTTTGGAGTTAAAACAGAGGTGTCATCACAATTTCCTTCATCCACTATCATACTAAGCCTAAATTTTGCATCTTGATCACTAACTGAAGCATTTGAGTCAACCATAATCATGTCAGAACTAAATTTAGGTAAGTCTTCAAGAAATTTTTTCTTAGAATACTCTTCTTCTTTAATTTCTTCATAATGACATTTCATTTCTTTCAAAGCCCTACATTCTTCTTTTAATGCAAATAGTTGTTTATTACATTGTTCTTTTATCAACTCTATTTCATTTTTATCTTTTTGCATATAAGCATCTTTAGTATTTAATTTAACTTCTAGATCAGCAATTCGAGCATTTGATGCTTCCAATAAGGCAGACTTATGATACAACATGTCTTGAAGCTCTACAAACAAAAATGTACCATCAATAAATTAATATTCTACAATATAGTTTAAGTATATTTCATATTTTACTGAAAAATAAATAAATAAATAAATAAAAATCCTATTTATTAAAATATTAAAGGTTAAGATAATTTAAGTAAAATTTAAAATAATATTATTTTTCCTCAAACATACCATTTAAATGATGTTTGTATGATTCTTGACTGAACATAGCATTAGTAGCATCATACCTAAGAGCATTTACATGAGTTACTACATCTCGCTGTCGAGATTGTATCTCACCACACATGACTAGTTCGCGTTGCAAATTTGTCACTGTATTTTTTAGTTCTTTACTAATATTAGCTGCAGCTTGCACAATAGTTAATTCACTTAAAGTATTGAATAGCTCAGCTTTAGTTTCCGATAATTGCTACAAATAAAACATCAATAACATCAATCTTCAAAGAAAAATAAAAAAATAATTTATCAAAATTAAACTAACTTTGGTAACATCAGCAGTCTTTACTCTCTCCCCATTATAAAGTTGGTCTAATTTTAAGCAATTGTTCTTAGCTTCTTTAGTTTCCTCTTGATATTTTAAACACTACATTATTAACAAGCAATAAATTAGTTAGATTAAAGCAACAATTACTATAATAAACACATTCTAACTTCATTTTGCCAATGTGATACACTATCTTTAAGGTCTTTAACTTGCTTTAATGAGTTTTGTCTGAATTTCTCAAATCCTGATGTTACTTGATCCAATTCAGCCTGTAGCGTCAAAACCTGATCTTTCTGAAAACAAATTGTAATACATAAGTAAAATTATTTCTTTATTATTTTTAATATTTAATAAATTACTTACTAAAGCTGAATTATGCTCATCAAGCGCTCGACTACTCCGCGATTTACCTAAAAGTCTACGGTTACGTTCAGCATGAACTTCCCTGCGGTTACGTTCAAATTGTAATTGTAATGTCAACAAAGTAATTTGGTCTTGTAATAATTTAATATCATCACAATTATTTGCTGTATGACGATGATGAAGTACTATAGCAGATGTCCGTACATACTTTTCAATTAAAGATAAAGATTCATCTTCTTGACTATTGTTTTGTTGACTTTTAGTGCCTGTAATAAAAAATGAAAATTATTTTACTAATATAATAAAATATGAAGAAAAATATATAAATAAGGTAATTTAAAACCTACTACTATTTGGATCATTGTACGCAGGAAATATGCTATAAAACAAATGTTCATAAGGTAAAATATGTTCTGTTTGAGTAGACACAGTCAGTACTTTAGTTTCATGATTATCTACATTTGCATTATTTTCCTAAAAAAAAAAAAATTACAATTAAAATTAAATGTTATTTAATAAGTTTAATTAAATGAATAATAAAAATTTCAATAAACTTACTAGTACTTCTCTAGTATGGCCATTACTAATGTTTATAACATCTCCATGGTCTTCTTCAGTTTCTTCTTGCAGCGGCGAAGTACCGGATGAAATACTACTACCATTTGTTTTTTTTATTTCAGGACATGAATACGCACGCCGAACACTACTGAGCAATGAAAACTCTGGCCCTTTTTTAGGACTACTTCCTGTACTTTGTCCTAAAATAATTATTTTATTTTACACTGTGAACTTAAATGAATGTTATTTTTCAAAAGTACATAAAAAAGTAATGAAGGAAAATAAAATTTAAAAAAAATTAATGCTAATACCTGTAACATTAACAGTTTTCTCTGGAGTACATTGACTATGATAACGTCTTCGTGTTCGAACAGTTTTTACAAATTCTTTTAGAGAAGTAGGATCAGGCATATGCAATCCCCCCTCAAAAGTTTGACAGGGTGAACCATTACTCTGTTGATCACATTCAATAGCATCTTCATCTCCAATCTTTTAAACATTGATTGTTAGTAAATGAACATTTTTAAAAACCAATTTTGAATATAATATTTGATTTATTATTACTTGTATTATTTCGGGATTATTAGTTGATTGAATTTGAGTCAACAATTTAATTTCTGGACTATAATCATCTTTACTTGTTTCTGTAATCTGAAATAAAGAGTTCTAGTATTTAAATTATAAAACAGAAGAATTCTTTATAATAAAAAAAATATTTAATTATCACTAATTGTTTTGTAGTTTGGCCTAATTCTACCTGATTACGTTCCATTATCATTCTGTCCATTCTACGGACAAGTGCTTGAGATTGGATGTCTTCTGAAGGAAAAACAAACCCTTCTTTTTTCAATGGCGAACTAGGTTGAGAGTTTGGTGTTGATGAATTACGTTTAGATAAATTTTCTAAGCCAAATGAATTCAATGCTCTGACTACTGTAGAGTTTATAGATGGCAACCTTGATTGTTGATATATAACATCCTTTCAACATTGTTTGGAATAAGTCAAAATAAATGTACTTTACAACGTAAATAAAGCGATAGAAGAAACAATGTTTAGAAGAATTTCAGTCACCATAATAAATAACACTATTATTATTATTTTTTTGTTTGATAAATTATAAATATGTAATAAAATTAAAATCAAATAGAAATAATTTTAAAAGTCTTGGCCATATTATTTATTGAGGTTTTTTGATAAAAAAAATTGGTATTTTAATTTTTAATATTCTGCAATAAAAAAATAATTAGTATGTATCCTACTTTTGACCGTACATTTAGTATTTAACTTACAATTTAAAAACTATTAATAAAATAAATCCAAATAAGTAAAAAAAAAATAATTCATAAACACAAAAAAATAAAACAAACCTAATGAAGAATAAGTACATATAGTTTCTAATTTTTAAAATTAAATTAAACATTTAACTAAATCAAGGAACTTAATGAACAAGAAGCCAATTAAAGAAAAAAAAATATTATTTCATTCTCGTGATATTATGAAATAATCTTTATATATAAAAATGGAGCCAAAAATGTATAACATTTCATCAATTGAGAATGTATAGGCCGATTTGGCTCAAATTTTAGATTCTGAACGGAGTGAAGAATGTATTGATTTTACAATGATGTGTGTTTTTTTTTTTTTTTTTTTTTTTTTTTTGTGTCTGTCGACACGTTTTGGGGCAGTAAAAATGCTTCGATTGCCTTATGTAGCAACTTTTCTGAAAGAAAAGTGAATCTATTTGGTACTTTGGGGGGTCAAAAGTTAAAAATTTCCAATATTTTTTAAATGCGACGGGAAAAACCATAAAAAAATTTGGGAAAAACGGGAGTTTTTACGCAAAACCAGTTTTCGACATAATCAAATTTTTTATTTTGCTATAACTCAAAAACTAATCGATGTAAATACTTGAAATTTTCACCAAATGTTTAGATTAGCGTTCTCTATACACCATTAAATTTTCAAAGTATTTTGACTTTTATTAAGCTATTTATATACATTTGAAATTTTCAATTTTTTTAAGTATTTTTTTTTTAAATAACGATAAAATTTTTTTGGCTGCCCAGAAAATCTTGAAAATTTAATACAAGGTTTCTTATAAGTTGTTCCTTAACTGATAAAAAAAAATCTAAAATCGTAAGTCACAATTTTTTTTTATAAGTGCTCAAAGTTCCAATTTATACGAAATATGTAAAAATCACGATAATTTGCAAGTTATTTTGTAGATAAAAATTCATAAAATTTTTTCTGTTCATACTTAAGGTTCAAAATTTTAACACTAGGTTATCTATAAGCTACTCTTCAAAAATCTTTAAAAAAATTTCTACCGGAATTAGAGGAAAAAATTTTATGACTGTTTGAAATTTAAATATTTACGAAATCGCATAAAATAGCGATTTATTCTCAAACACAGTACCGTGCGAGCAGCCGTACCTAACGCACGCCTGTTTCGTCGCTCCGTTAATTACCGCTGCTTATCAGTATATATTATAGTATATATAAAAACTTCTTTTTGCCTTTTATTCTATCACCATACGTCTTTAATTCACTATTACAATGTGAACCGAGTTCAATTCGTAATAGTTTCAAGTGTCAATTACCTACTTCGTCGCGTATCGACTACGCCACGCAACAGAGGACGACCTTTGTCCGCGAGATAAACATGCCGAAATCGCCAAAGGTACAAACTAATAATACAAATAATAGTATTACTATCAGCAAAAACAGTCCTTCAAATAAGCCCGATTCAAACAACATGAATAATGCTAGCCATTCAGCACAAACGAATAAACGTATTCTTTCCAGCTCCTCCAATTCAGCTTCCGAACCATCATCACCGAATCCAAATAAGAATATTATTTTAACAAAACATAAAAAAAAGATTTTTGTTACACGTAACAGATTCGAAGTATTTGCCCAAGACGATTCGTTTGAAACTAATACTAATGAAAATATACCTAACTCTCATCAAACTAATACTAATACTAATACTGATGCTGTAACTTCCACTAAACCTCCTCCACCTATATTTGTCAAAGGTGTCGAAGATTATCCCGAACTATGTACGACCTTAATTGAACTAATTGGTATAGACAATTTCATGTGCAAGTCTACAACTAACTCATTGAAAATTCAAACCACGGACCTAGTGCGTACAGGGCATTAATACAATTCCTCAAAACTGAAAAAGCTGAATATCATACTTACCAATTGAATGAGGACAAACCACTACGGGTAGTTATTCGTAACCTTCACTCATCCACGCCTTTAACACTAATAAAAGAGGAGTTAGAAGTTCGGTGTTTTGAGGTAAGGCAAGTTACTAATGTTTTACACAAAGTCAATAAGAACCCCCTTCCACTATTCTTCATCGATCTTGAGCCAACACTGCAGTCTAATGAAATTTTCCAACTTTCATCACTACTTCACTGTAAAATTAAAGTTGAAGAACCATATAAACCAAAACAAATCAGCCAATGTTTCAACTGCCAACAATACGGACACACCAGAGGATACTGTGGATACCAACCTCGTTGTGTTCGTTGTGGAGCGGATCACCAGTCATCTGCATGCCCAAATTCACGAGATGTCCCTCCGAAATGCGTCCACTGTTCCCAAAACCACCCAGCCAACTACAAAGGCTGCTCAATCTACAAGGAACTTCAACGTCGAAAGATACCCAGCGCACCAAGTAATCGAATAGATAATAATTATAAAACTAAGTCCACTAATGTACAAGGTAGCCACCCACCTAGTCACGCTCACTCTAATCCACAAACGCAAACTTACGCTCAGGCTACGTCCAACATTCCTGCTAACGACACTTCACCTCCTATCAATGCAACTCATCCTCCTGATTTAAATAAATTAATGTCCAGTTTTCTAGATGAATTTAAAACATTAATTAATCCACTTATAGCTCTATTAACTAAAGTAATTTCCAAGCTCCTCGACAAATAATGGCCAATAATTATAATAATTCCGTCACTGACAACTCGCTCCTAATATTACAATTTAACGCTAATGGTCTCAAAAACCATGTCCATGAACTCGAATCTGTTCTTATCAACAAACGCATTGATATTGCCCTCATTTCCGAGACTCACTTCACAAAATACTCGTATATCCATATTCCTGGTTATACTTTAATTAAAACAAACCACCCAGATAACACAGCGCACGGTGGTGCTACTATTTTTGTTAAATCCACTATAGAATTTTATCCCTTGCCTAGTTTTTCCCAAGATTTCCTCCAATCTTGTGCTATCAATTTAAAAATAAATAATACTCCAATCACTATTGCTGCTATATACTCACCCCCTAAACATACTGTTACGGACATAAAATTCTCTGACTACTTTAACACATTCAATAACTACTTTATAATAGGTGGCGATTTTAATGCCAAACACCAGTCGTGGGGGTGCCGAGTGAATAACCCGCGAGGTGTCACCTTGTACAATTTTACCAATCTAAAAAAATTTAAAGTTCTAGCTCCTCCTGATCCAACGTACTGGCCTTCGTCTTCCCGGAAAAACCCTGACATTCTAGATATTTTTGTGACCAAAATTCCAAATAGCTTATTTAGCACTACTAAAAATTTACTTGATTTAAATTCCGATCACTCATCAGTGCTCTTAACTCTCAATACTTCCCCTACTTATAAAGAATCTAATAAACTATTTAATAAATTCACAGACCATTCCAAGTTTACTGAACTAGTCGATAAAGAAATACATTTAAACGTTAAACTAAAAACTCCCGACGATATAGATTTAGCGATCCACAACCTTACCAATGTTATACAAACGGCAGCCTGGTCAGCTACAAGTACTTTTCTAGCACCTCCCACATCAGATCCATTACCTGTGACAATACGTAACACAATAGTTGAAAAACGGAGAGCTAGAGCTCTCTTCCAGCGCACTCGGCTCCCTTCCCATAAACTAAATTATAATAACCTGGCCAATTCTTTGAAAAAAATGCTAGCAAAAATTAAGGCAAATGTTTGGCAAAATCACTTAATGAAGCTTACTCCCAAAGATGGTAGTCTCTGGAGGGAAACCAAACAAATTCTTCGTTATAAATCACCAAATCTCCCTATTAAGAAATCAGATGGCAGCCTTGCCATTTCTGACTTCGAAAAAGTAGAACTCTTTAAGGAGCATCTTTCTCAAACTTTTCAACCACACTCTGAGATAATTGACAATGAAAATATGAATACGGTAGAAACGTTTCTGAATGCTTCCCTTCCTCTAACTCTCCCTGTCAAGTCATTTACACCAAACGATGTTAAATATGCCATACTAAAATACTCACTAAACAAATCACCGGGCTATGATCGCATTACTGCGGAAGTAGCCAGATCCCTTCCAACTAGAGCTATCGTTCACATCACTCACATATTTAATGCTTCACTTAGACTTTCATATTTTCCTCTACTTTGGAAATTCTCCACTATAATCTTGTTCCCTAAACCAAATAAACCGCCGGACATTCCATCGTCACATCGACCAATTAGCCTTCTTACATTTTTCGCTAAAATACTTGAACGATTAATTCTGAAACGTATTATACCTATCATTACTCAAAAGAATATCCTTCCAAATACCCAATTCGGCTTTCGGGCATCTCACTCAACCACACACCAAGTGCACAGTCGTAGATGCTATTTCGTATTCCCTGGAAAAAAAACTTTATTGCAATTGTGTGTTCCTAGACATCGCACAAGCCTTCGATAGGGTGTGGCACGATGGCCTTTTATATAAACTTAAGAAATTCCTTCCACCCACATACTATCTACTTATCAAATCCTATCTAACGGATCGATTTTTTCAAGTTCGCCACGGTTCCGCTCTATCTGATTTAGCTTCTATAAATGCTGGTGTGCCTCAAGGTGGAATCCTATCTCCAATTCTCTATAACATCTTTGCATCTGATCAACCTATTACCCCCAACACATCTGTAGCTGACTTTGCTGATGACAAAGCACTTATATCCATTAACAACAATCCAATCTTAGCGTCAAT